>PVIA01003456.1:0-168044 GCA_004024845.1 Tonatia bakeri | reverse complement strand
TCAAAAATCAGCTGTACCTACTTTCTGCCAGAACTGCGTTAGGTGTTGGGGATCAGGCTCTAACATATGTTCTCTGCCCTTGGGGAGGTCACAGTCTAGAGGGATATACTATGCATTTCACTGAAATCCAAGTCCAGGGGCCACGGTTGTCTTAAGATAAGTCTAAACAACCTGTTTTGGGTTCATGAAGTTGGGAGGGGCTGCAAACTAATCTCACTGGAATGATGAGAAACAGCTTCACACCAAATGCGATGTGCAGACCTCATTTGGATCTTGATTTGAACAAACCCATTACAAATAAAGATTTTGAGACAAGCAGAAAAAAGTGAATGAGGATGGAATTTTAGATGCTGTCAAGGAATTACTGTGAACGTTTAGGTTAGTAATGGTATTATGGTCAGGATTTTTAAAGTACTTTTATCTGTTAGAGATACATGTTGAAGTATTTTCAGATACGATGATAGACTAGTTCGGGCCCTGGCTGGTGTAGCTCAGGGGACTGAGCGCTGGCCTGCAAACCAAACAGGAGCCAATGCTGGTTTCGTTTCCAGTCAGAGCACATGCCTGGGTTGCGGACCAGGCCCCCAGTGGGAGGCACTGGAGAGGAAACCGGACTTTGATGTTTCTCTGTCCCTCTGGCCCTTCCCCTCTCTAAAAATAAATAAATAAAATCTTTAAAAAAAAAAAAGAACAGCTCGGGTTTTCTGTAGACTGTTCTAGCCACAAAGGAGATGAGGGAATAGATACATTAAAAATGACAAAGTGCTGGTACTCACTGAAGCCGGGATGAACGCAGTAGGGCCCCTTACACTATTCTCTCTCTTTCACGTCAGTTTGAAGTCTCCCTGACCAGGGCAGTGAGACCGGTCTCTCTAGTAGGCTGTCAGCTCCTCTGGGGCCCGCACTGTCGGGCTCATCTTCTGATTCCCCGTCTCTAGCCCAGCACCAGAGACAGGGCAGGTGCCAAGGAAGGGTTGCCCAACAAAGGTTCTGCTACAAGTGTCTTTGGTGACCATGGCAACCCTGCTGAAGCTGGTCACAAGACAGGCCCCAGGCGGAGGGCTGCAAGGAGCAGGCACTACTTAGAGTTGTTTCTAAGGGACATGCAACGAAGCAAGTCAGCAATGCACCACTGAGGCAACACTTCTGTGGTGTCTTTCCTCCTCGTTCAAACGTTTTGGCCGGAGACACTGACAAGAGGCTAAAGCAGTGGGGGGCAAGGAGAGCTCCTGTATCCTGTTCTAGAAAAGGGACACTGAGACCCAGAGAGGGGAAATGGGCCCAACACATGATAGTTGGTAATAAAGCCAAGAAATCCTACCGCCAGCCTGCAGTTCTAGTTTCCTAAGTCATAAGAAAGTCAGAAGACCTGGGTGAAGTCCCAGCTCTGCCCTGACTTGCTGTGCAACTCTGGACAAGTCCCTTCCTTTCTTGCAGCCTCAGCTTACCCATCTGTGAAACGAAGGGCTTGGAGGACCATTTCCTTTCCCTGGTGCTTGCACTCACCACATGGTGTGATGGTCTGAGAAGATGTCTTCGGGCTGGAAGATCTCACCATCGTAGTAACAGGGGCACTGGGCCTTGGGCACGCAATCTCCCCTCTCGTCCAGGTACAGCCCTGGGGGACAGAAGCAGCCCTCCAGGCAGACCTCACTGCATTCCTCATCCGGGAAAGAGAGGGAGCGGCAGGTCATGTTGCAAGGGGTCCCGCACTGCAGGTACACCTGGTCCTGTGGGCAGCTCAGCGCTAGGAGAGAGGGGAGGGGAAGGAAGGCCTCAGTGGAAACATTAAGATGATGAGAACTATGGTTCTAGGACTTGGGGTACCACCCCTTGCAGCTGTGACCCCCGAGTTATATCTGTATGGTCACTGCTTTTCTTTCCCACTATGAACAGAGTGTACTTTTACTCTCACAAATGCCCATTATAATTAGGGATACACATGTTTCCCCTGCTTAAACACAGAGGCCATGATCAGTCATCTCTGAATTCTCAAAGCCTGGGACAGAGCAGAAATCCTGGTGGACAGTGAAGCTGTGGATATTACAAAGAACTAGGATTGATGGGCAAGGGCATTTCTCCCATGGTGACAATAACAATAATGGCCATGATTTACTGAGCGCCTACTGTATACCCTGCTCTTCACACAGGTTGTATGCCTTTTATGCCACTCTCAGTGAATTAGGTCTCATATCCACCTTCCTATGGGTGAGAAAACTGACACTTAAGCTAAGTGACTTGTCAGGGTCATGGATCACAGGAAGAAGCAGAGGCAGGATTTGAACCCAGCTCTCTGTGATCCAAAAGCTCATGCATTTAACCATTAGGCTCTAAAAAGGAAACAGTTCCTTAGAAACCATGCTTTTGAGGGCACACCAGTCATGAAGAGCAGGGACACCCTTGTACCTATTCCAGCGCAGTGGGCAGCTCACACCTACCCACAGCTCTCCCTCTCCCTGGCTTCCCACATAGAAATAGCACAACAGACAAAAGCCAGAAGGAAGTATGGCCAAGCTAAGAGAGGGGACTCTGAAACCCAAGTTCCCTGTTCAAGCCCCAGTTCTGCCGTTCATTCATGAGGAGGCTTAGAGCAGTTTCTTCTGGAATGTCATAACTGTATCCACCTGTGACAGCGCAGTGAGCTGCCACTCAGTGAGCTCCCATGTTTAGAGCAATGCCCAGCACGTGGTAAACATTCCCTGCTGTCACTACACAGCCCCAGCTCCTCAGCAGGCTCCAGTTGGGAGGGGGGCTCCTGAGACAGGTCTGGGCCTGAGAAGACCTGGCCCTCCTGGACTCTGGCTGACACATACCCCACTTTCTGTGCTCACAGCAATCTCATGAGCACCCCGATGATGAGATTCTTTACTGGGAGATGTGGGGAGCAAAATGCTTTCCTGTTGCTGATCAGCTGTTGTCTAAGAAATGATACCCCACTCCGGACACTCTTCCCGGGACCATCAGAATCCATCCCCTCTCTGTCAGAGTTTTTTCCACAGTGAAACCTACTGGCAGAGCATTCACAGAAGCTGTCAAAGAAAGCCCTGCCATGAGCCTCAGAAATGAGGGTGGGGGACCTCTCCAGAGGCTCCCTGCAGACTCCCCCTCCTGCAGCTGCTCTGGGCTTGGCATTTGAAAGGAGCTGGGGAGGAGGGGGCTCTCTAGATTTCTCCCGGAACCAGCAGAGAGGTTGGATCATTGGATGAGCATTTAGGGCAAGGGTGGGTGAAGATGGGAGCGAGTTGGACAATAAAGATGGAAATCACTTTCTATCCATTGAGCCCACAATGATAAGCGCACATTTCACTCATTAAAGAGCAGCTGGACCTAAGAGCTGCCTCTATTCTCTGACAGACTGTCTGTCTCTAGAACTGGCTTGGAGCCTTATTAAATTTTCCCTTCCCTGGAAAAGTGCCCATCTTTGTTTAGGAGACATTTGGGGTGCTCCCACTGTGTGCCAAGGGCTGTGCTAGGTTTGGGGAGGCAGAGATGGTAAAACTTGGTCCCTGCCTTCAAGGAGCCCATAGCCCTGTCTTCCCAAAGGAAACGACCAATTTACAAGGAAAAAATGTGAGCGCTTCTCCGGAGTCTCCTCACAGCACCCCCCAACATAGCTGTGTGAGCAGTCCTTGCTCCGTGAGTGTCCTCATTTGGTGTGACTTCTTCTTCGGGATGGAGTCAGCAGCTTAAGAAACAGAGTGAACCCAGGAGTCCTGCCCACCCACCTTGGGCTCCAAGGAACAACCCAAGGCCATCCGGCTGCCTCTGCTCTGGTTCACCTCCTCATAAACCCACAGAGACAGATTCCTCTTCCCACCGCCCCTCACTTCCTGCCGTGCCTTAAAGCCTCGGAGTCCAGGACCCTCTGACCCGACCTCAGTCCCTGCTGAAGCTATCGGTGGGGGTCAAGAACAGCTGCTCTTGGGCGACTAAAGAATAGTTCGGAAAGTCCTCGGCATTCTAGGAGAACGTCCCAAACTAGGAGATCCTTCAGATGCTATTGCATCATTTCTGACATTGTTGGACAAGAAAGGAGATTCACAAACGTCACATCTTTTACCCCTCATTACTTCCCCCCGTTTCTAAACAGCAAACTCTCATGAGGACCTGAGGTCCGGACGGGCGAAGGGAAGGGCTCAAGATCGCAGAGCTGGGAAGTCACAGGCAAGTAGCCGGCAAGGGCTCAGCCTTAGTCCGTCCAGCTTCTGGACCCGTGCCGCCCCAGAGCTAGAGGGGTGAGGGGGCACAGAGCTACAGGGGTGAGGGGACACAACTTGTTCCCTTCCGTCCTTACATGTGTCTCTGCTCCTCTTCTACGGGAACATGCTTAAACTCAAAATGTGAGCTGGCTCAGCAAACCCCGGGCCTAAACTTCTCTCCAGACGCATGATATTAAGTCCTTTTGCCATTTCTCATAGCTCCTATGTTTCTGCTTCCATCAAGACCACCAATATTTTTGTCTCCAAACACATCCACCGAGCCCTAGAAATCAGAATATACATTACACCTTCTCCTTCCAGCATACCCTCCTCACTTCAACACATCACTGCTACTGTACCACCGTTGGAAACAGCTCTTTTCTGCCACAGGGCTGGGGAGGAGGCTGTCTTTTAAAAGCCTGATCAAGCACACTGCCTCCTGAAAGCCTTCCTTGGTTGCCCCTGCAGTGATCTAATTATCATTTTACTCAGTGTGATAGGCACCTAGTAGGAAAGCAGTCCCAGCTATAGCTCTAAAAGGAAGGTCTATATCACCGCCATTTCCTGATCACACTGGGCACTCGGTAAATGTCCCAAGAGCAACAGAAATAACAGCAAAAGGCGATCACAGTCCAGGCACTAGGGACCAGAGTGTGAGGCAGATAGATTCCAACTCTGGTGCCGGGAACTTAACAGGGCAGAGTGGGACTCTAAAGTCAGCTGGGGACAATGATGTCATTCCACTTCATATAACTTTATACAATGCCTGAGATTTGGGCCGGGAGTCCACTGAAGGTTTGCGTGAAGTTTAGAGGAAAGGATTGGTAGGTGCCTATCCCGTTGCCTTCATAGACCCTCCAGGGATGCAGAGACGCACTCACGGCACAGTCCGGCCATACAGGTGGCCAACACTAGGTGGCAGCACGCACAGGAAATATCTGCTGGGCAGGGACACCAGAGTTCTAGGCTTCCATGTAAGGAGTCCAACTTGCCCTTCTGAAACAGGTCGGAATGGCTAGACGTCCTGTGAGCAAACAGGTCCCCACCACCGTGTCTTGCTGGGAGATGGGAGGGGAAAGTGGCTGCGAATGAACTGTTCCCACACCCCATGTTTGTCAGAACGCAGCAATGCGCAGACAGTGCTAAGCAAAGAACAAGGGCACAGAGACGGAGGGCATCTGTCGGGTTTCCAGGAGGGGGTGGCAGGCAGGGAGCGCACCCACCACAGAAGCTGGGCTCCCGCCACGCGACATGCACGCCTTTCCGGGCACAGGCAGCTGCGTAGTTGGCCACTGCATTGCACAGGCAGTCCTTGCCGTCGGCGCAGGAGCAGACGTCGTAGTGGCAATTGTGCAGGTAGGGCAGGGGGCTCACGGCGTGGTGACAGGCCTCGAATTTGGAGGACGCCAGGAGAGAGCATGCCTCCTCCGCGAACTTGGCTGAGGAGAAGAGGGGAAGGGGAGAGAGGGCTTGGCGAGGGCCCTGCCACAGGACTGTACTCTGAAATCCTTATCCCAGCTCCTCCCTGTGCAGCGAGTGCTGCACAAACAACTCTTGGCTCTGGGACGCTCTGTGATTTATCTTGCGAAGCCAATATCCTTTCCTAATTACGTTTGGCTTAAGTACATAATCAGCTGCATTTCCAGGGCACACCTTGTTCCCTGATGCGTTGGGTAAGCAGGGGACTTTCGTGCAGGGCTGAAGTGCTGCCGCAGACAAATCCGTAAACGGCCACCCCAGTGCATTTATCTGTCTAAATTTAATTCAGAGCTTGGGTGAGTGCTGCTGTGACAGATTGAGAAGATCAGGGAGGCGAACCACGGTATGTCCTGTCTTTTGCTTTCCCAGGGTGGGACCCGCGGAGGGTACCCCATAAAGGGACTTTGAAGAATAAAGAACAATCCAGAGGTAGACAAGCAAGTGTTGACAGTAAAAACCGAGCGCCTCCCTCCCCCAATGGCGGGCACCCTGTCCCGTGGAACGCACCCAACAGTGGGGACCTCGGGGTTCTGCGGAGTACACCCGCCCTCCCGCCGCTGCCCCGGGCTCACGTACCCAGGCGCGGGTTGAGGCTACACGGGTCGCTGCGCTGCTTCCGCAGGTCCTCGCAGTCCCCGCGCAGCTTCCAGGCGTTCCCGAAGTCCTCCACCAGGGGCTCCACCAGGCCTGAGGGCGTGCGGAAGTCGTCGCCCTTGTTGCCATTGAAGTTGCCACACAGGCCGCAGGTCTTGCCCGAATAGACTGGGGACAGCTGCCGGGAGAGCAGACCACCTTGGGGCCCCTGCCACCAAAGCAGCCGCGGCCTTCTTTCACGAGTGAGATGGTTTTAATAAAAAATGCTTCCCAGTGAAAGATAAATAAGATGTTGGTAACCCCGCAGCTAAGCCCTAGGTGTCAGAAGAAAGGAGGAAAGCTAAGCGCAGTATCGTGTACCACCAGCTCCATTCCCAGTCTCAAGTCAGCAGAGACCTGTTGCTCTGGAAGGGATTCTGGAGAGTATCCAGTCATTTACCAATGGCGACAGAGTCCCTGAGAGGGAAAGGGACTTGTCTGAGGTCACAGAGCTGGGGCCAGTAGCCAGGTCGAGCCCCCTCCAGTGTGCTCTCTGCCACCCTGGACCGCAGGAGCAGATGCCTGAGCCAATGGGCCTTGGCACCCACTGGAATCAAGTGCAAAGTCAACGTGTTTTTATTGAACATTCATATCGGTCACACGTGTGGGCCAAGCAGGCTTGATTGGTTATGGTTCGAGTCCTCTCAGAGCTCACCTTTGGTGACAAAGGAGACCCCCTTCACCTCTGTATTTAACTCAGCCACTGAGCATCACTGAAGAGAAAAGGCCATGAACCAAGAGGACTCTAGGGCTGTGATGGGAGGAGGTGGGGTCACCGAGGACTCTGGAGCAGCCTGCTGTGGGTGACCTGGAGGGGTCTTGGGGACAAACTCCTTCTGAGCCCAAATTGCACACACAGGAACAGCTTGGGGAGTGGAGCCTGCCTTTCACGCAGCACACAGCTGGGGGCATCTGCTGGGGGCTATGGAGAGGGTCCTGGTTCAGAGATGGTGCAGGGCTGGGGCCCCAGAGTCCTGCCTCCAGCTCTGCATGCAGTTAATACAGCCTGGTGAGTGCCCTGTGTTCTGAGACCCGCCTGCACTTGGCGTGAGACCCTTTCCAGCTTCCAGCTCTGACTTAACAAGATTCAGGATGAACAATACAGTGACAGGTTCAAGACCCATAAAAACGTACCCAAGTAAATATCATGAATGAGAAAGAAGATGGGGTGATGTTTCCTCATTTTCTTTACAAATACCGTGTTTCCGCCCTGGGCACCCAGGCCTTCCCTGACCGCCTGTTTAAAATGTAACTCCCCCTGACCTGGCATTCTTGTCTCCTTCTCTGCTTTCTTTATCTCCCCAGGATTTATCACCTTCTAATACCTGATATCATTTACGTGTTGGTTCTGTGTACTGGCTGTCTGTCCCCATTAGAATTTAAACTAAATGAGGCAAGGATTCTTATCCGTTTAGTTTCACTGTTGTAACTGCAGCCTCTCCAATAGCTCCTGTGGACACTCAACAATTCTGCCTTGAAGAAATGAGCTAGAACAAGTGACTGAACAACTTCGTGAGTGAACGAGGCTCTCCTCCAGGCGCAGGCTGGAATGCAGTGCCGACAGTCAAGGCCAGCCCCGGGCAAAGCAGCAAAATGGGTGACCACTCTTCCCCCTCACCCACGTCTCAGCATCCTCTCTTTCCTGCTCATTCTCAGACCTGAGTGACCTCCTATCCTCAAAGTGCCCTCTTGCTCACCACACTAGGCCTGCCTTCACTCTCACCCCTCACTCTCTACAATGGTATCTTCTTCTGTCTCCTTGGTCTGGATCAGGACTCAACTCACCTGGGGGTGAAGAGTGAGTGGACTCCAGACCAGGACTAGCCACCAGGCCTGCAGTAGCTGCCCAGCAGAGACTTAAAGAACATGCTTGCTATTTGAAATAAAGTTCAGATCAGGGACACTCCTGCCCTCTAAACCACTCTTCCAAGGCTGAGCTGGGTGCTGTGTCACAGTCAGAGCAGAACCCCACTGCCTGGACCGCCCGGCCCTCGGGGACAGGGCATCTACACCTCACCTTCAGGGAAGGGGAGCCGGGAGCCTCTGCAGCACCTCGCCGGCCTCCTCTCCAGTTAAGTGTGCTCAGCCTGCTCCTTCTCCTGCCTCCAGCTAGCACCCCCCACTGGGCAGCCCCCACAAACCCAAGGGCAGCATGGTAATGGGGCCACCTCCTGGCCCCCTTTCCTCCTCCAACATACGGAGGATGTTCCCACAGCCACAAGTCATCTCTGCCCATGTCCTGAATCTCAACCAACGAACCCTCTTTTTGTTAGTTAACTGGACTGAAACCCACCCCCAAAGATACCCTGCATCCCATTCCTATGAAAAGAAGGCTTCCCATCTCTCCTCAGAGGAGAGACAGAGAACAGAGGAACCTGAAGAACTGCCATGCAGACAGGATGTTATGGGCCTGAGGACTCAGGAGAAGCCACACAGACCAAGAGCGCCCCCCATGGGGTGGGAAGGTTCCCAAGACAGTGAAGTGGCTAATGGAGCACCTCCTTCAAGACTGTGAGCAGGAGGTGGCATCGGAAACCCGAGTTCGAGTCCTCACTCTGTAACCAAAGGACCCCAGACCCAGGGCAAATCACTTTCTTGCAACAGAAATGATGGCTCTTTATTTCCAACTGTGAGTGAGGGGTTGCCAAGATCTCTTCCTGCTCTGTGGTCTGAGGCCATAAGATTTACTTTTTTTAATAAAAGGTGGGGAAAAAAGGTGGTTGAATTGGAACTCTCTTGGGGACTTTAAAACAAGAGGAAGAACATGATGTCAGAGGGATGGAGGAAACCAGGATCTCCTGAGGGACACCTCAGACGCCCATCACAGGATTATACCACCAGTCCGGTGGGACTGGGGGCCCCAGGACGCAGAAGGAGACTCCCCAGGGATGCCACGAATGACTTAGGGCAGTCGTTCTCTAAGTGTGGTCTTCGGACCCATGGGGGGTCTCTGATGCCCTTTCGAGGGGTCCTGCAAGGCCAAAATACTTTCAGAATACGGAGACGCTATCTGGCTCTCTCCCCCTCCCTCTCTTACAAGTGCGAGGTGGTGCTCTCCAGAGGCAACGTGACATGGACCATTGCAAAAGACAGAATGCAGATGTAGAGTCAGACCAGCTGTCTTCCATTAAGCCAGCCGTTAAAGAAATTCGCACAATTGTAAAACAATGGTGTCTTTCTCACTACTTGTTTTTGTTTTGGAAAACATAGTTATCTCCCCCCCAAAAAAGTTGTTTATATTAATGTGCAGTGGGTTTATTATGATTATTTCTAAATGAATTCATAAATACATGTTTTAAATGTCTCTGATTTCATTTCTAATCTGGTAAATATCAATAAATATGGCCTTCATAAAAGATCTTGAGGTCCTCAGTCACTTTTAGAAGGACCAAGGCGCCTGAAGACCAGGCAGCGCACAGCTCTGGTCTGCCGGGCGGGGGGACATCCGCAGGCTGCAGGGCTCCGCCGGCGGTGGGTGTGCGGTGCCAGACAGGCCTCCCCGCCCCAGGAGCCCTGTTTGCTTTGTTTGTAAAATGGCAGGGACAATACTCGCTAGGGAAATTTCCAGAGAAAAACATATCTGGCAGTTCTGTGGAATATGCAGACTGCTATCCAGATATGACTCCATGACTTCAGAGAGCAAAGGGAAGTGGCCCTGGTCAGCAGAGGCCCAGGGCTCAGGTGAGGGACCTGGTGGTTTCCAGGGCAGCCCCTCCCAGGCAGTGGCACTGCTTTGTCCCCCAGGGCGCATGACACAGTCTTAGCTGTGCGTGCCAATTTGGCCTTCCATTGCTGCCCACAGCAGGCACCCGAGGACACCCGTGCTCCCAGGACTAGCCGCAGCCACAAGGCCAGGCAGCCAATCTGCGCTTCCCAGCCCCTCAAGAGCGCACTGCCTCTGAAGGCCCTGGGGACAGCAGAGCCCCAGACGTGAGAATCCCCAGAGCGCCCAAGGAGGTCCCAACAGCAACCCTAGCCCCTCGTAAACAAGAGAGGCCTGTTCCTCGCTCTGGGGGCATAGGGTCCGTGGAGAAATGAATTCTTCTCCCACACACAAAGCCACTCTGCCCAGAGCACAAGGGGCACTCTATAAGGCTGGGCTGCAGGGAGGCAGCGATGGCAGGGGGCCTACCTTCACCAGCAGTCTCCCGCGGCCGTCCCAGTCCATCTGCAGGTCTTCCCCGTAGCTGAGGCGCACAGAGGCCAGCATGGTGTGCTGGATGCGGAGGTCACCTAAAAGCGAGCAGGGGCAGGATGCAGGCCGAAATGGGGAGAGGGCAGCATGGGGTCAGGCAGATGTGTTGGGAGGAGAAATGCAGTGCCCCACAAAGAACTGTAACAATGAAAACAATCAGTCATGGGGTAGATGGAGATGTCCACGGACCGTAAGGGGGTCTCAGGAGGAAGGGTGGCCAGAATGGGTGAAGTACAAAGAGGATTCCCCAAGAAGGCGCCTCTGTATTCTTGCTGTAGCCTGCCATCCCCCCCACTGCCACGAGAGAGCGGCAGAGGCCTGTGCAACTATAGCTTGCACAGGTGTCCTGCGCCCAGGATCTGTCTCCCACTGAACCCCTGACAGCTGAGCATTCCCAGCCCCTCTGCTAAGTAGTCCTCACAGTTGAATGACACTGTGTGCGCTGGAGGAACCCGTCACCTCGTGGGCAGACTCACGCAGTGTTAAAGTAACACAAGCCTGCGGCGTGCCCACGGCCCAAGGTCACCGTCTGTACACCCTGCCAGGGTAACAGGTCATGGGGTGGCCAATGGCCAAGAAGAGAGAAGGGGTCTGAAAGCCACTTAAAGGATGAAGGTTGAGATTATGCTAGACAAAAGGGCACAGTGGTGCCTCGAAAATCACTGGACAGGTAGGTACTTCCTTGTCACAGGTCATAGGGTCACCTGGCTTTGCCCCATGACATCCTAGGGCCTTACCCATCACCAGCCAACCCCCTCACTCCCGACTTCTCAGTAACAGCTTCTGCCCCTTTTCCACCTCTGAGTGGAACAGAAACATGAAGCCCAACCCTCGATTCTCCCCTTTGGTCCAAGCTCAGTGAGAATCCTCTTGGCTCTGTTTTCCCGTCTATATTTTCTCCCAGGCCTGGAGCAGCCTCCTCATTTCCAGCATCCAGCCAACTTCCTCCTCTTGTCCTCCTCCTCCAGGAAGCCCTTCTTTCTTGCAGGACACATGCCAAAGATACCCAGCCTGCCCTCCAATGACAGCAATCTCCCATGTTTCCATGGGAGAGGCAGCAGTGAGTGCTCCTGAGGGGGCAGGTGCTGTAGGTGAGGAGGAGGGACCCACCTTGCAGGAGGGGTAGCTGGACATCCTGGCCATCTATGGCAATTCCTCCTCCATGCTTCAGCTTCACCAGACTGTTGTGCAGGCTGGGCAGGCGGACAGTGACTGAGCGGGTGCAGACAGCATCAGGGTCATCAGCACACTGCCAAGAGGGGCATGCAGGGTGACATCACTACACCCACACCAGCCCAGCGCCCCAGCCTAGGCCCATAGACTGATAGAAAGACTCCAGCCCTGGGGCAGAGAAAGGCAGCCTCTGACTTTCTCACACAGAACCACTCCATCCTCACTGCTTCACCTCTGCAAGCGGTGCCCCCTGGAATTGTGCAACAAGGCTGTGCTGCCTTGTCTACCCCCCTGCCCAGCTTCCCATGGCTCCTAAGTCCTTTCCTATTTTGGTCCGGTCTTTCATATGAAACTCCAGGCCTCCGGCTTGTCTTGTTCCTTGGGCCTACTGAATCCGGAACTTTGACCCCCAGGGGAAGCCCTGTGTACTTTATACGTCCTCATTTGACTCCATTCTCTAGAGAAACGAAGTCCACACGTGCACACAGCAGCTCAGTAAAGATGGACCGCCTCGCCCCACCTTGCCCTCCCCAGTCTGCCTCCTGACGGGGCACCGGGCAGAGCTCACCTGCACCGTCTCTATGACAATGGAGAAGGACTGGTCCTGGCAGTCCCGGGCCAGCAGGTACTGGCAGACCCCACTGAAGGTAAAGTACCTGTCGTCAAAGCTCTTGAAGTGGGATTGTCCTGTGATGAGACACTCCCCTGCAGGGGCACAGAGGAGGGGGAAGAGCGTGAGGAGGAGGGGGAGTCTAGAGTGGCAAAGATGGAAGCCTGCATGAGGGGCCCTCACCAAAATGCCACAGACCATCTGCGAGCTCCACAAGAAGACTCTAAGTCAGAGCCCGCTCCTCAAACCATTTGATCATTCAGATCAATGCCCGATTTTATCAAGGGGGCAACTAAGGGAAGTGACAGAGACACTCTCAGGCAATGGCAGAGCCAGGACCAGAACCCGCAGCTCCTGGCTCTCAGCTCACCAGCTCACCACGACTCCCAGTCCTTCCTCACAGCCACACCCGTGAGCTCTGGCTCCACTTGGGGTCAGGCGCCTGGAGCCTGCAGAGTGCCCCGCCCAAGGGGAGGCCCTTCTCTGCATGAGCAATGTGGGGACTCCCGGCCCTGGCCCCACATGGTAGAGTCCCTGAATGCAAGTGGGCAGAAAGGCCAGCGGGGAAGGCCTGGAGTCCCCCTGAAGAGAGAGGGATGAGGCTGGCCCTCTCCAAGCTCAGCAGTGCAGAGGTCAGGGCCCCATCCTCACCCCTTCAGCTGAAGAGCAGCTGTAAGGCCTCCTCATGGGCAAGTCCATACTGTCTGTGACTTCAGAGGGGCCAGTGGGAGGCCCGGAGGCCATCTGCCCATGATCTTACCCCCACCCAGCCAGCTCCGTAGCCCAGGCTGACACGTTTGTGAGTGGGGATGAGGACTCCCCTTCGTCACCCTGCAACTCAGAGCCCTCAATTCACTCCCCACCCAACCACTACCGTCTCCTCCTCTAGGCCCCATGCTGCTGACCCAGTGCACCTCGAACCAGACATCACACATCCTGCAGAGTATCCATGCAGGGGGCCTCTGCCAGCGTCTCCAGTGGTCCCCACTGCCCCTCCCCAGCTTAGGCAGCCCCGTCTCCAAGGTCCACAATGGCCCAATGAAGCTGAAGCAGGCATCTGGATCCTACCCAACCTCCCTTGACATATTTCCTCTCACCTTTGCTTCCCATTCTGTAGAAAAATACAGACACGCACCACAGCTGTTCCATCGAGTAGGGACCCACGTTCCCAACTGAGGTGCCCCTGGCCTCCAAATAGCAGAGACTTGTCCTCCATTGGGCTGACCTACTTTCCCCTGGGAGGGTCTTATAGCTGGTCCTAGACCCTATCACACAGTAGGGGTCCCCAAAGGCCACAGGGAGATTCCAGCTGCCCATCTGTCAGAGGCAAGCTCCATGGGCACTTGCTAACTGCCCCCAAGTGCCTGTATTTGCACCACCTGGCAGAGCAAGCACAGTCAGGGGCAGACCACTCAGCCTCAAATCCAGGTGTGGCCCTCCTTTGGTATGTGTTGGAGGCAGGAGTGGGGTCAGGGTGCATACCCCAGGTTAGGTCCCTCTGCCCAGTCCCCAAGGCAGCTGACTCCTTCCAGCACGGCAGGGGTCAGGAGGGCACACTGGGCCCGGAAGAAATCAGGACAAAGAAGGAGGCCCCAGACCATTCTCATCAGCATCTCTTTCCACAATAATAAGATATTTATACATATTTGCTCTTTGTTCCTGGTTCCTGGCACGGAGCTTCTAAAACACTTGGAATATCCTGGGTTACAAGAGCATCTTTTGTTCTAAGGAAGCCACTTTCAGTGGGTCCCTACACAGCTTCAGGATGGGGGCTGATGGCAGAAAGATCAAGGCATGATTAGAGAGCGCTGGAACTTTTGGTCCCACCTCCAACCTCCCAACCTCCAGGGAGGGGAAAGGGGCTAGAGACTGACTGCATATCAATTTAATTGATCATGCCTACATAATAAAACATCCCCCAAAGAGCAGAGTTTGGAGAGCTTCTGGGCTGGCAAACATATCCACGTGGTGGAAGATGGCATGCCCCAACTGCACGGGGACAGAAGCTTCTTTGCTCAGGATCCTTCCAGACCTCGCCCTATACATCCTGTATGATGTCCTCTGTAACAAACTTGTAATAGTAAGTGAAGTGTTTGCCTGAGTTCTGTGAGCCTCTCTTACAAATTATCACACCTGACAAGGGTAGTGTGGGAACTGCCGATCTGCAGCCAAGTCAGACACAAGTGGGTACTCTGAGGACCCAGTACCTGTGATTGGCATCTGAGTGGGCAGCAGTCTGCGGGACGGAGCCCTTTGCCTGCAAGGTCTGTGCTAACTCTGGTAGTTACTGTCAGAGTAGAATTGAATTGTAGGACACCCAGTTGGCGGCCAGAAAATCAGAGAACTGGTTGGTGTGGGGAGAAAAAAATCACACATTTGATGTCAGAAGGGCTGTGAGTAGAAATAAACAGAGCATGCTCTCCCACTGCAATGTCCCTCAAGAAGGGCAGGAGTGAGGGACCCTGTTCACGGAAGTCAGGGTAGAACAGGAAAGGAGGAAGGGCCCAGGCTCAGCCCAGGGGGCTGTGAACGTGCTGGAATCCCAAATCCACTAGTGTCACAGGAAAGCCTTTTCAATGGCTATTTCTCAGAAGCCACCATCATTCCACAAACACTGTGATATGGTCCTTTGTGTCAAACGTCTTGACCCTGCCACAGTAAAATGGACAGGAATTTTTCCTCCAACCTTTCTCTGTTTTCTCAAGAGCACTCTTATCTGAGTAAGAAATTGGACCTCCATTATCTTTGACCATGTCCAGGAAAAGAGCCATCAACAAGGAAATGTGCAAACATTCAAAAGCAAAACATTCAGGGCTAGAATCCAGTCCTCTGATTTGATTTCCTCCTGCTCTGACCCCCAGTGATTTGTGTTCTGAAGTTTCTCAAGAATCAGAAATCTAAATATTTGATTTTGCGTATCTCCTTGGTACAATTGAGGGATGGAGCTGGAAGCACAGGAAGCCCAGGGGCCTGGATGGGTAAGCTGCTGGGGAGCAGGCAGCCCTGGGAGCTGGAACGTCACCCAGAACAACGCATGGCATTGCCACCAACCCTCTGCCCCAGGAGAGGAGGATACCCCAAGACATTCCCAGTCAGCCAATCAGCAAAAGGCAGCCCCAGTAAACAGCTGGCCCATCACTAGTCAGGGAAGGTGGGAACTATAAGTTCGGTGCATGGCCCCGAGCAGCGTGACTCAGTGGGCTGGTCATCACCCCGCAAAGCCCAAAAGGTCACCCATTTAATTCCTGGTCAGGACACAAGCCTGCGTTGTGGGCCAGGTCCCCATCTGGGGGCGTGCGAGAGGCAACTGATTGATGTTTCTCTTTCAAATCAATGTTTCTCTCCCCCTCTTTCTCTCTCCCTTCTCTTCTCTCTAAGAATAAATAAATAAAATATATATTTTAAAAAGTTTAGTGACTGAATGAAAAGCAGGTGACTCTTATAGTAACATAAAAAGTAGAACAGCCAGAAGTTAAAGCGAATCCACTATATGAATAAAGATACACCCTCACTAAAAATAAAATAAAATAACCATCTGATGAAACACATTATCTCTTCTAAACAAACCCTTTCATCTGCAGTGACGGAGCCTCCACAGGGCTGCTCCGCTCAGCTCAGTGGCTCCCGTCCTTATCCAGGCAGCTTCAGAAGCACCAGCCCACCCCACAGACCATTAGCAAAGCAACTCACACTTCCTCCTGATGTAAATATTCACCAAAGCCTCCCTCTAAATCGCAATCACACAATCTCGGCCAAATGTACAAGGTACATTTCTAAGTGTTCTGTGGGTATCATCTCATTTACGGCTCCCCTGAGCTGGCTGGTCATTATTAGCCCGAGTTTATAGATGCAGAAACTAAAGCACAGAGAAAAACTCGCCCAAGGCCCCAGAGGAGTCAAACAGGGATGTGCGCATGGGCATCTGTCTGGCTCCAGAGCACAGCGCCCTTGACACCACCCAGTAGAGTCTCCTGGGCTGGTCCTGCAGCTTCTCATGAGCCTGATTTCATGAGGCCCAGGCCTGATGTCATCCTGATCCTGGGCCCACGTGGGCAGCTGGGTCTGGCTATGGAGACTGCCTGGAGGAAAGCTGTGGCTGTGAATGGTGACGTGCTGGCCTAACCTGAAGGAGGTGTGGGTCCAGAAACCCCAGCATAGGCTGGGGCAGGACACAGCAGACTTTCCATGGTATCTAGAAATGCATGCTCTTAGTGGACAGCCCCGGTTTAACCGTCTCTGTCTCTGTTAGCCAAGGAGGAAATTTATCTGTGTTAGAATGCATTAGAAATGATCCCAAACCAAATGTATAACAAGTGTACCCAGGCCCTACCCACCCCTCCAGACTGGGCAGGCCCACGGGCTTCCCACAGCACCAAGCCCAAGGCAGTCTCTGGCTCTGCCTCACCCTCCTGCCCCACCTGCCCCAGCCACCCAGCCACACCCGACCTCACACCACCCCTCCCCATTCCTGGCTCCTGTGGGCGAGTGCCTGACCCTGCTTAAAACAGCTATGGTTGTGAAGATGAATGGCTAACACTTACTGAGTGCTTGCTGTGCGTCAACTCACAACAGCTTCCATGGGATGAAGCTGCTGTTAATCTTCCCTATTTAACAGATTGAGAAACTGAGGCTGCAAATGACTAAGCAGTTTGCCAAAAGTCACCCAGCTAGAGAGTGATGGAACTGGAATTCCAGCCAGGCTGCCTGGTCCTTGGCCCATGTCCTCAGCCCCCATACTGTGTGACCTTCCCATACTCATAATATTTGTCCCACCAATGGAAAGTCCTCCATTTACGCCTTCCCAGTTCCAGAAGAGTCTCTTCCACGCTCTTCCGCTCTTCCGCTGGGACTTTGCGATTCCACAACCGGAGCTTTATTTAAGGAGTGGTCTTTTTTAATAGGCACGCTCCTTCCTCATTTACTCTAAGCAAGCATGAATGGTTCTATGAGAACTAAATTATCAGAGCTTCTCTGAGCAGTGTGTTTTGCAGAGGAAAGAAAGAGCAGTTTAGGGCTACAGAAAGGGAGTCTGCAGGCTCTGGGGAAACCACAGTTTTTGCCTGGGGCTGCCCTAGTTCCTAACCGGGATACAGGTGTGCATGAGCAAAGAATATCTCAGGAGCATGTCACAGAAGCTCCAGCCCCTCCCCAAATAGACAGATGCTCTGCTGGGCAACTTTTTCTCCCTTCCACTCCCCACACACAATGCTCTATGCTAGGAAGCTTCTAAGATGCCTCCCATGGTCCCCACGTACTGTATTCACGCCTTTCTCTGACCCCCTCACCTTGTATGTAGACAGACATGTTGACTTGTTTCTAGAAAATATGATACAGCAGAGGTAAAGGGTGTCACTTTGGAGGTCAGGGTTTTAAAAGACCGTGGCTCTTGTGAGGGTGGCTCTTCCTCACTTTCTCTGACATCACTCATCCCAGGGAAAGCCAGCTGCTGTGTCATGCAGCAGC
Source organism: Tonatia bakeri (assembly GCA_004024845.1). Classification (NCBI taxonomy): domain Eukaryota; kingdom Metazoa; phylum Chordata; class Mammalia; order Chiroptera; family Phyllostomidae; genus Tonatia; species Tonatia bakeri. The sequence goes on along the minus strand of PVIA01003456.1, from coordinate 150,292 downwards.
CGCATGGAGGGGTCCACATAAGGAGGAACCAAAGCCTGTCAATCATTGCACGAGTCAGCTTCGGAGTGATCCCCTCACCCCGATGGGGACTTCAGATGAGACCACAGCCCAGTCAATAACTCAACTGCAGTTTCATGAGAGACCTTGGGCCAGAAGCACCCAGCTAAGCCACATGCAGACACCTAACGTGCAGAAACACTGAGATAATGAACGAGTGCTGTTTGCTGAGTATGGGGATAATCTGTTACACAGCGACCAACAACTGGTACACTATCATCTCATTCCAGAGACTCAAAACCCAGTTTCGAAGGTTCACGACATCAGATCCTCCAGGGACTGCAAAGAAGCCCCAGTCTGCTCTTTGCTTCACTAGCAGAACCAAGTATATCCCCTTCTAGAACCTTCCCAACAGAAGCTCCACCAGCAATCATCACACTGGGAGCATAAGATAGCCCCACTACCAGCTGAATCATGGCAAAGTGTATAAACATGCCTGTATGCTATTGCTTGGAATGGACTGGGAGGCAACAACCAACTAAACTCCAGAGCGAGAAGTAGAGGGTCAGAGCCAAGGCTTTGAATATGCACAGCAATAGCTTAGTAGTGGGGTGGGCAAAACATCAAACCACTCAGTGGACTGCATGGTTGGAGCTGGTTATCCTCCCATCTGAGCTTCAAGAAAATCTCCTACATCCTCAGCAAAGCTATTTTCTAATTTTTGAATTGAAGACCAATGGATACTATTGTCTACCCCAGACCAAGCATTCCATTATGTACACAGAGGATGTTCAAATAATTTTTGGATGGGTGGATGGATCAATGGATGGACAGATGGAAGACCCTCCCTATGGAAAGTGGTTATTAAGAATTCCTAATCTAGTAGTCAGTCTGACAAAACACAATAAGATGAATTCCTAATTCCACCTACTGTAGCTCACAGATCTCATACAAGAAATGCTCATTATTTAGATATTAAAAGTTTTTTCACAGGTCAATTGCAGCAACCTTATCTGTCTGTCAGCAGGCTCTTTAGGTCTTTCCTAAGGTATAATTATGTGAAATTGGAGCATTGACATCACTTGTAAGAGCATCGTTCATCCTTTGTACTTCCTTTAAGAATTGCACAGAAGACAAACTGCCTAGTTAGCCATCCCTGGCCAAATTCACTAACCTACCCCTTGTGCCCACTTTTCAGCTAGCTCCAGAATTTCCCTAGTGTAGCAAGCACTGGGTAAGGTCTTAAGTGACCTTAAAGCCACAGACTCTAAACACGATCCCAGTATCCAAGCTCAGCCCCCTGTTAGCCCGCCAAAGCCAGTGTGGCCTCTTGGGGCCACAGGGAAGGAAGCCCGACATCTGGCTGCATGCCTTGCGATTTTTTATTGCACTCTACAGACACAGGGACCCACAGAGTCTACCACACGAGTAGAGGCTGAGCTGGTCTTTAACTAAGTGGGAGGCCTCTCTAGAGCTCACAGAGAATGGAAAAGATCCTCCTACGAAGGGACAGATCGTGGACTAGGAGGGGGAGTGGAGGGAAGGGGAGAAGGAGAAATCAGGCAGTTGTGAATTTGAGTCCTGTCTCTGTCACTTAGCAGCTGTGTAATCTTGGGCAAATTACTTAACCTCTCCGGGTCTGTTTCCTCTTCCGTAAAATGAGGATGAGTTATATCTGCCTCATAGGTTATTGTGATGAGGCAATACCTGTAAAGTGCTTAGCGTATGACCTAACACAGAGCAAACATCACACGAATGACCACAAAGGGGAGACCTGTCAAGAGAAGAGCCCCAGCCCTTGGGGGATGAGACAGAAGGGAACTTCGAATGGGCAAAGTTTGCAGTAAACAGAATGTAGAGTTTGGGGCCAAACAGAGGAGAGAGTAAAAGGCAGGGATATAAGACAACTTTCCCTAAACAGATTTTCCATGGGGAGGAGAGGGAAGGAGGAAGCCTGGGTGGTCTGATTTTTCTAGCTCTTGGACCATGCCAAGCACGGTCTTCATATCAGGCATTCCAAAAAATTCCAGAAATTCTCACTTGAAGCTTAAAGAATTACCAGAATTACCAGGCCCTTCTTCCTCTTAATTTTCCAAAGAATGTGAGTCATCTTTGTTTAATCAACCATTACCTTACAGTTTTTATAGCACATTCAACCTTAATCCTTTTCTCATGAGAAAAGGACAGTAAAACCTTAGCCCAGGTGCATTCTCCCTTGGCTGGTCTGTGAGTGGGTGGGCACAGCTGGCATCTGAAACCAGAGCTGTGGTCAAGGGGTTGCATCCAGCCCACGCAGAGGCCGCCTTTTCCCTGCCTTGATGTGTGGCTAGTAAGGGAGCTCTTACCTCTTCGTTCAGAGAAGGCAGAGGATGAGCAAAAAGTCGCCTACCTGGACATTCTTCATTGCTGCAGATCCACAGGCCATTTCGGCAAATGCTGTTGGGGAGAAAAGCACAGTGGATAGTTCTGCAAACACAGGTACGTGGACAGTTTGGGCGCTCCCCACAGATGCCACCGCCCCCAATGGAAGGGATCTGGGAGAGGAAAGGAGCTGGTGCTGAAGGGTCTTTATGAGGATAAAGGTAGACAGGACAGGGCTTTGGTCACAGAGGAACCTTGGAGACAGTGCCAAAGGGAAGAAACTCTGACAGGGAAATAGACAAACCAAAAAAGTTAGGGGACTCAATGTCCCTACCCAGGCACCAAGCACTCAAATTCCTCCCCCGAATCTCGCCAGGGCACATGAGCACACCCAGACACACACAGAGCTAATGGAAAAGAAGAAGGAAAAGCTGTCAAAAGGGGTAACACCAAGAATCATGTCCGGCAGCCCCAGGAGACTCCTGGAAGCTTGCCAAGTAGGGGAAGACAGCAAAGAGAATAGGCGTGGAGACAAAATGAGACGTTACATTCCCTGTGTGCAGGGCAGGTGAAGTTAACCAGAGGAAACATCCAGAGGAGCTTCTTGAGGAGACAATTTGAGCTAAGCAGAGACAGAAGCCCAGGCTAGGCCTGATTGATTGCAGGGAACTGTGGAGGGCAGGCCTGCATGAGTTTCCCTGGGCACCACTACCACCTTCCGCCTCGTAGATAAATGATCTCAAGGAGCGAAGAACTGTCTGTGGCTTGCTGACTGTTATATAGTCCCTCCCCAGGAAGAAAGGGTCATTTATTAAAGCATAGTTCAGTCTGGGGGAAAGCTAGAGGTGTTGTTTGCATGTAAAGTCCTTCCCTCCCTGCCTTGCTCCCTCCAGGCATATCTGTAATATCATCCTTGCTTTCCGTCACCAACTTCCTTGCCCTTCCCCGAACCTTCCCCCTATCTCAGCCTCTACTCCCTAAGCTCAGGCCAGGTCCTATTCCACCTGCCACTGCCCCTACTGCCCCAGCTTCCCCTCCACCGTCCCTGGGCAGCTGTCCCAGATGACCAGTTACCAGGTGTTGCAGTCTCTCGAGAGGGAGGCGCCTGGAGGGTACCGCTTCCCAGAATGCACACAGGAACACTCAGCGCTTTCCACGCAGCGGCCTTCATCAAGGAGCTGTCCCTCTGGGTTCAAGGGCATCAAGGCACAGACTCAACTTGTCGTCATCATTACTCATCTCGTAACTATCACATCCCCATGGAGGGGGTCATCATCAGCCTAGGGCTTCTTCCAGGGAGCTCGAGAACTTGTTCTATGATCTTAGTCTCTCACACTAGTGCAACATGAGGGAGGGGGATTGCTAATCTCCACTCCCCTGATGAAGAAACGAGGAAAGGGTTTTGTTCAAGTTCTCTCAGTAAGGACGTCATGAGTCCAGGCTGAGGATTTCCTCCAGGAAGCTCAAAAAGCTTGTGGGCCGTTTACCTTTCACACTTACGCAATGAGACAGGAAGAGAATTCATGGCCATTTTACAGATGAAAACAAGAGTTTTGTTCAAGGTCTTCTGGTAGGAAAGTCATGAGTCAAAACACACAGGACGCAGTCTTACTAATCTAACAGGGTTTTCACCAAAGCTCACCAAGTCTCTCCTAAGAATGACTTCCTACAAAACTGCCATTGGATTGGGCCACGTGCTCCCCAAACAAAGTCACTGTTGGCATCCAGACCATCCTTCTGTGTCCTAGACACAGGTGCTTTCATGGATACGGTACAACAGGAAAACATAAATTAAAAATAAATACCGGCTCATTCCTGACCTCTCTGCATGAAGACTTTTAGAAAATAAATAAAAGGCCTCTGATTTCAGCAACGGGGAACAAACACAAGTGGCTTTCATCTGGCTGCCCTCAGCCAAGAGCACTGGCAAGGTCTCAGATGAGTAAATAAAGTGGAAAGTTTATTACCAGGGCAGCTGCAGCCATCCACACATTGCTCCTGACACACTTCATTGATGTGCAGGCTCTGGCAGGTTCTGGTGCAAGGGGACACGCACTCCTTGTACTCCATGCCAGCAGGGCATGCCGGTCCTGCAAGAGAAAGCCCAGAGTCTCCCCAGAACAGTTCCCTCCACGCAACACCTCACAAGCCACATGGTACTTATGCCCCCTTGGTCTTTTCTTCCTTCTGTCTTCAGGGCCCAGGGCCATCTCTATCTCAATGGCATCCCAAGGGCCAAGGGCCCTTCCACCCAACCACCCCTTCCATGAAGAAACATCTTTTATCTTGTAGAACCTGGCTAAGACCCAGCAGGGTCACCTGGGACCACCACCCCTTCCTCTTGGTCATCTGTTCTTTACAGACAACTTGGCATTTTTTTTGCACCCTTCTGCTCTGTCCCTTTCAGCTGAAACCCTCTCAGGATGACACTAAACCCCTCTGGGCTGAAAATAAATGGCCTCCGAGGGCTGAGCGAGGAGTAAATAATGTCCTCATCACAATCTCCTCTGAGGGCCCCTTTCTCTCATAAAGCTAGCCCCACTCAAATGCCCCACACAGGGTGCAGAGCATTCACACCCACCTCCCTGTCTTTATTCCCCTGTGCTAGAGGACTGCCTTCAGAGCCTGGCACCTAAGCGTCTGTCCTCCCCGATGGACCCAGCAACTCCTGAGCATGGGCTGGCTCTCCCCCTCTCTCCAGCCCTGTGCTGCCTGACACACAGGCCAACCAAAGGATCAGAACCCTTTCCAGGTTTCATGACACCAAACAATTGCCCCAAACCCCCTTTCCCCAGGAAACATCAGGTATCTCCCCCGCCCTACCTCTAAAGACATAAAACAAACAAACAAACAAACACAGCCCCTCCAGCTTACAGAGGAGGACCCAGTGGCTAACAGCTGCCTTCCTCATATTCCACAGCAAACATGAAAAGCTCTAACTAATAAGCTGAAAAAACGCAAACTGAAAACTGTGTGTGCGGCACAAATATTTGACCGGCACCACCACCCCTATCAGTGCTGTGTAATTACTGCGGACCGGCTGCTCATCTGCACAGCTTCAGTCAGTGGAAAGGCAGGGGAGAGAGGAGGCTTCTTGCAGGGTGACCGGACAAGCTCCTCCCTCATCATGATAATCTGGGGATGGTGACAATGCCAATGACCAGGGACCCAATGAGATTAGGTCAAAACCGCAGGCGCCATGAGAGGAGGTGGAAGGAGTGGTGAACACTGGGCCTGGACGGCAGAAGGCTGATTTAATGAAAGAGGAGAACTTAATGAAAGCTTCCAGGATCTCCAGGATCACCCGTGGACAGTGTGCCAACTCCCTGCTCTTCGTCAATTCAGACAGGCAGTCAGCAAAGATATTAACTGAAGTTGCCTCGCTGCCGAGATTATGGCTGCAGGCAGAGAAGGCTTTTGTGTCCAGGGGATGGGTTTTCTGAGGGAGTCATGGGGAACCAAGTGAGGCATGATGTGAGAACAGTGGCAGGCTTCATCACAGCCTTGAAGGGAGGGGACTCCCTCTGTGGGCCAGCACTCTATGGCCAGGTGACAAAGGGCAGGGGGTGTGCAGGAACTGGGTCCAGAAACGTGGTGGCTTGGCAGACACTGTCTGGCTGGGGTATGGTAAAGGGGCACAACCAAGACACAGACTGAGAGCTTCCTGAGGGACACTCCAGGGCAGACACCACTCTTCCCCAGACCCCAAGCACCTCCCCAGCCACAGAGGGTGGACCATGACTTACGGCATACAGTCTGCTCAGTCCAGCCATACAATATTATCCCTTGCTGGGCACAGGCCCGGGCGTACTCCAGGAGAGCCGTGCAAGGGCATCTCAGTCCCTGGGTGCACGTGCACAGGGCCATTTCACACAGGGCCACAAAAGGCTCAGGGTCCACCAGAGGGTGGCAGCGGGCGAACACCGAGGCACGCTTCAGAAGCTGGCACTGCTCCCAAGGGCCCTGCAGGAACAAGACACCACCTCAGCAAGGGCAGCAGCACGGGGCCCTGGCATGGCATCCTGGCTCCTCACTGCATTCACTCAGTGTCCTCCTGAGTGTGGCTCGGCGGAGACCTAGCCCTGCCCTGAAAACCGAGGAAGTTCCCTCACACAGGGATGGCACCTGGCACCTAGTCGGGGGTTATCAACAGTTATCAAATCAAACAGTCCATCAGTCAAAGAAAAGAAATTGGACCCATGCTACGGGAAGTGCGCTGAGACTGAGGTTACCTCCTAAACTGAGCCCTGGAAAAGCAGGGCCCAAGGCCCTTGCACTGTAGTGGCGGACAGTGTCCCCTGAAGGGAAAGAGCAGAGAGGGAGAAAAGAGTGAAAAGAAGGCTGAACTTGGAGTTCATGTGGAATTCCACAGGACAACATGTGGCTTCAGGGTCCGGGAATGCTAATCAGCATCTGTGTTGCACAGACCAAGTCACCTCTGCTCCCTGACATTGGTCTTCTCCAGTACAAATGAGGAGGCAGGACACAGAGTTTTATAAAGTAGACATTCCTGGGCCTTGCCCCCGGGGTTTAAAATTCAGTGTGACGGAGATGGAGCTCAGCAATACCCTTTTCAACATCCCCCAGGAGATTCCTGGGCCCAGCAGGACCAGTCCCCATTGTCAAGAACAGTCTAGGATTCTCAGAACTGTGCTAGAGACCCTCTACCAGCCACAGGCTCTTTTTGCACCTTAGCACATTGCAGGCTTGGAACAGTTGTCACTGATTTCTCCGGTAGCACATTAATATAAACAAACACTCCTGGGTTGTATTTGCAAACATCTCTGGGTTCTGTGCTTTAATGATTCTAAATGCACATCTTTTTCACAGTTCAGTATCTCTGAAACTGGAGTGCAGCTTACAATTGATATTATACCTGAAGTGGCAGCTTTTTCTTTCTTAGTGATGTACGGGGAATAATGTGTATCTTAGAATCGATATCTTTGATCCGACACTACACAGTATTGCCACTAGAAATGACCCCCATGGGTGTGCCAGGAGCCAGGCCTGGGGCCTCATCTTTTGTGGCACCATGGAGAACCTGAAGGAATAGAAATTTGACCCAGGGCTGCTCACCATCTGCAAGAACCACCCCGGCAGCCCCAGGGACAGGGACCTGCAGTGGCCCTAGGGAAATCTGTGTCCTGCTCAGGGTGCCACTCAGACCACATGGAGTCTGCCTTCAGCACCAGGTGGGCAGAGCAGAGATGCACCCTGAGTGCAGCAGGCCCAGGACACAACAGGACTGCCTCATAGGGCGTGTGAAGACATACAGGACCTGGCACCGAGCAAGCTATCGACAAATGAGGACCGCTCTCATGGGCCCCATGACCACTGAGGTCTCGGGTGACACATGCATCCTTCCATTGCCACCCAAGCACCTCACACAGGGAAAACTGAGGTTTCTGAAGACAATGTCAGGAACAGTCCCGCCCTGGACGTGTTTTAACTTCACAGCCCCAATCCAAGTTCCACTTCTTCCCCAAGCCAGCGGTGTGACTCTGGGCTGTTTACTTAATCCCATCTCCTCTGGAAGGCGGGGACGAGGATAATAACAGCACCTACCTGAAGAGACTGAGTGAAGAGCGAATGGAATAATTCACATAAAGGTTTAGACTGATACATGGTGTCATCATCATCATCCATATCTTGGCTACCACAGAGATCCCTTCTGCTGTCCCTCCTGCCATTAGGTTTATCCTCCAGAATGGTGAGCAGGTCACTAGCAGGACAGAAGGACATCTTTGTCCCCTTTTCCTGACTCCATCCCTCTGCGCTCAGCAGGATGAATGGTTGCCACGGCAACATTATCAATGTACTACTATGTCTGGGGCTCCATGGTGAAGAGAGGAGCTGATGTTGTTATTCTGTGATGGCGGGTGGGGGGTGGTCACACCTCTCCAGAACAAAGTGAGTTCCTTTCCAGTGGAAGGGTGAAGGAGGACCCACCTTTCTGTGATAGGCGGTTCTAAGAATCTCCTGAGGTTCAGGAGAGGAGGCCTCAGCCATACCACCTGCCCCATCAGAAATGACAGTCAAAAAGTGGGGTTACTAGACTCTCCAAGGGCAGCTAAGGGCCACCCTGAGAGGGCCAGGTGCTCAGTTCTTGCCTACCTCTTTCCCCACCTACAAGTGAAAACCAGAAAGAAAAAAAAAAAAAAACAGGCAACTCCATAGGTCTTTTTCTGGTGACGGCTGCTGTCACCTGGTCCGTAGGACAGTGGCGTGGAGCCACCTCTGTACCACAGGACTGCCCCTGCAGGCACAGGGACAACTGGGCACCCAGGGTTCTCACCAGCAGGACAGTCAAGCCAGCGGAGAGAAGAGACCCAGCCGTCCAATGTCCCCTCCCCTGTCAGAGTGAGAGTGGGAAAGCGTCCAGCACGGCCCGTCTCCAGCTGGCCCCCATCCATTTTTTCCTGTTCAAAGGAAAAGTGGGAATAGGACTCCAGCACATTTCTGGGGAGGTCCCTTGAGGTATTAAATGGTTTACAGAAAGCCTGACAAGAAGGGTGTTTTCTGGTTATTTGTCTGCAGGATGGGAGTGGATTTCTGCAGAAACAGCCACCTCCCTTCTTAAAACAATCCCTTTGGCCTCCAGCGTTGGCACCTGGAATCTGGCTAGGTTTGCTTTCTCAGCAAAGACAGAAGGAGAGGTCTGTCCTCCATCTTGCCCTCCAGTCTTCCTCTTCAGCCCTGGCCTGCACTTGGCCTGCTAGAGCGACCACAGTCTGAGGCCGGGCAGGGTTGCCCACCACCAGAGCCGCAGCACAGTGCACCTCCAGCTGCCATCCCTGCCCCTCAGGCTGCTCTGTCCACCACAGGTAGCCCTGCCAGCCCAGCCAGTTCCCAAGACAAGACATCTCCACAGACATGAGTCCAAGTTGGAGCTGGCACCATATCAGATCCAGGGTGGAGATATCAGCAGGCAGGAGGTGATCAAACCTCCACTCAACAAGCCTTGGCTGTGTGGCCTCTACGTCTCCAACAGTGTGTCCAGGTCAATACGAAATAGGCAAATCCAACTATGTCCCAGCCCAGCCTAGAGAGCCAAGTTCTGGCTCCTCAGGAAGGCAGCAAGGCCAGGCCTCCCAGGATCTGACGGGCCGACCGCCCTAGTTCATCCCTCCCCACTCCCTACCTCCTTCCTACATTACTAATGGCTTCCTGAACAGACCAGGTTGTTTCAGAGACCACCGCATCCCCCACTCCCACAGACGGACCCTTCAGAGGCCTGAAGACACCAGCAAAGAACACAAACCTCCTCAGAGAAAGGTGAGATAAGTACAGTCTCCCAGGTTTGGAGACGGAGGCATGGAAAGAGTGAAGAGCTTACTAGGTCAGCGGTTCCAACAGTGCGGTCCAGGGACCCCTACAGACTCCCAAGATCCTTGCAGGTGTCCGCGAGGTCATAGCCATTTTTATAACAATAGTAAGATGTTATTGACCCTTTTTGATACCCTTCTTTTGCAAGTGCACAGTGGAATTTCCCAGAGGCTGCGTGACAGGCAGTCTCACAACCGACCGAGCGCAGGAGCAGGCAGGAGAGCCCCGCTGACTTCTCATGAGCCAGGCGGTGAGGAATCTGCAGAACGGAGCAGCAATGCCGTTCTTCTCCCTAATCATTTTTACTGTTTAGAATTTATAGTTATTCTTATGGAAAAGATGTTACTCATGTAAACTATAATGGACTGATTATCTTTAAATAAATTAAGATGATTTAAATTTCTCAGTTAATACCTAAGGTTGTAAATGTCAATAGATATATACCCCACATGAAGAAAATCTCTTTGGCGTCCTCAATCATTTTTAAGAGTGTGAAGGGGTCTTGAGATTAAACCATTTGCAAACCGCTGAACGAGGGGAGGGGTAACCGAGCAGGACTAAGACCTTGATTCCATCCACAGGCCAGGCACCGGCCACCAAAGCACAGTTCACGTGGCCTTTCACGCCCTTGATGCACCTACCCCACCCCCCTCATTTCCCAACAATCAGATTAGAAGACTGTGCAGTGCAATGGACAGGACAGCTCAGGTCTGAGAAGCCTGGATGCACCGGAGTCCCAGCCCCTCACTTCCAAAGTGCATGACTTGAGGAAAATTATCTCACTTCTCTGCACCTCTGCTTTCTCACCGGTTAGAGAGGGAGAGTGCGGAAAAGATCTGAAAGTTGTCCAAAATCTATTCCTCCCTTCTTCTCAGTCATGAAAACCCTTGGTTTTCAATTTTCCCCTACACATACATTACCAGTGGGAATAAAGATTCCGCTTCTCAGCCTCCCTTGCAGCCAGGAATGGTCATATGATTAAGCTTTGACCAACAGGATATAAGTAAAGGGTCCTCTGCAACTTCCAGGCAGTGTCCTAAACAGGAGAGGGTGCTCCAGCCAGCGTTCCCCTGTGGCGGATCAGCTCTCCAGAAAAGCAGCCATCTAAAAGTGGCTGTACAGTAAGGCAATGCAGCTACAGAGCAGCAAAATCATCGCTGGGTAGTGGGAATGTTTTCTTTGCTAACTGTAAGTCTCCCGGCCAGATCTGCAAATACACTTTTGCACAGAGGAGTGTCTTTAAATTGCTATAGTTTTCTAAGAAGTCTGGCGCCACAAAGCAAATGAACCTTTTTGGTTGTTGGTCTCCACATTTCTTCATTGGTAACAAATAGGAGATGCATTTAAATTTTTCCAAACTGTATTTTTAAATAATTAAACCTGTTTTCTTGGTGCTAATTCATTTTCCAATTACAGAAAACCTTTAAAATTGAGACTGAATAGGAGCAAAGCAGAAATTGTAAGAATATTGTTGCTTTATTAATTATATGCAACCAAATGCCATACATTTACATCATAATTTCAAAATGGAAAAAGAGAATGAGGGGACACTGACCAGTGTGGCTCGGTTGGTTGAGCATCGTCCTAAAAGCAAAAGGTTGCCGGTTCAATTCCTGGTCAGGACACATGCCTGCATCAGAGGTTCAATCCCTGGTTGGGGCATGCAAGAGGCAACAGATTGATGTTTCTCTCTTACACTGATGTTTTTCTCCCTCCCTTCCCCTCTTTCTAAAAGATTTCTTAAAAAAATAATTTTTTTAAAAGGAGAAGGTTCTTCTTTCTTAGTCCCTTCTCTTTCTACTGGTGGAATGTGGTTGTGACACCTGAGACTTGAGCTGCCTTCATGCTGTGAAACAGAAACCTCATGCTGGTAACGACAGAGAAACAAGACACAAGGACCCTGCATCTCAGCACCAGGCATGGGGTCCCGAGCTTCTTTACATCGAGAGAAAAATAAACTTCTACAGTGTGCGAACCATTGTTACTTTAGATGTCCTGTCACTCACAGCAGAACCTACTCCTAACAGGAATAGCAATGCCTACTTTAGACGGCTGCTACAAAATAAAATTAAATAAGGTTACACAGGAAGGTAATCAAGTGCTTATAACTATTATCATTGGCCCGCTGTCAATATTAGCCCAACAGTTCGAAAATGGCTTCTCCTCAGCTCCCTGCTAAACCATGCTGGCAGGGAGGCAAAAGGACGGCCAGCTAATTTGCACACTCCCAGCATCTGCCTGGCTCCAATGCCAGGCATCAGCTCCTGTCTTCCTTCATCTCTTGTCTGCGGTGCTAGAAGCTGGCAAGAGCTCCAGCCCCAACTCCATCAATCCATGACCTCACCCTGCCTGGGTGGGTGTGCAGACCCACTTGTGGTCCATCTTAATCACATTTCAGTTCATTAAAGGAGGCCAGGCCTCTTCCCTGGAGATGCCATGCCAGTTGAAGGGAGAGGGAGAGAAAAGAAGCACATCTCCCCAGTGGCAGATGGAGGTGGGGGAGTGTAAGGAGAAAAAGAGATCTGAAGCTTAGCTATTGTGTTTGTTCCCAAACAGCTGACAAAGGAGAGGGGAGGGGAGCATTCCTAGGACCAAAATGAACAAAGAAAGAGGCTAATATGTAAAGTTCAAGATTGTTCAGCCAGGCCCTGATCTTTCCAGGCCTGGTGTGGGTGCCCTCCAGCTGCCCCCGGAGGAGGTGTGGAGGCGCCCAGAGCCCGAACTCATCCAAAGTAGTGGGTTCAAGAATTCATCCCTGGGGCGGGGCATCGTTCCTCATTGGTCAGCCTGCGAGGATGGATGGGGGAGGGTTCCTGCGTCTATTATCACTCTGGCTGGCCTGAGATTCCCACCCACATTTCAAGATCTGGCTCGCAAGGACCCCATGAAACTGGTTAATAGATACCCACCAAATGGATGGTTTTTGCAGAGTTAGACATTCCTCTCTCTACGACAGTTGGAGTATAGCCTTCAAGAGAAGTAGGGTAACTGGATATGCCCAAGAATTCCTCAACTTTCCAAAAGGCTCTCACCCTCTGCCCTGGTCTCCTGGAAGGCCTCTGAGCAATTCTCAGGGCTCAGCTGGCTGTGAGGACAAGGGCCAAGTACCAGCCCCAAATTCCCAGTCTGGGGTCTGCCTGAGCTCTAGGGATGGGACCCTCTACTGCTCATGCTCCCAGTGAGGAAAGATAATCAGCTCTCATCACAGAGCTGATTCCTCTGAGCTGCCATTACACTTACTATTCTTTGGGCAACTCACCATTCACCATCCAAGATAGTACATGCATGGCTCTCTTTCACGGTTGTTCAGCTCCTCACATGTGTCTTGTCCCTTGAGCAAGACTGCGAGTCTACCTTCCAGTTTTAGTATCACCCAACCCATATAATACATTTCAATAAATATGTACCAGTGGGCACAGTCAGATTCTTGCTCATTCTTGACCTCACCAGGAGGAAGGAGAAGGGAAAGAAAGCTGCTTGGGAAATATTTTGTTAAAGGATTTTGAGATTTTTATGTTAGGGAGGCATCTGAACTGAAACCTGGAGGACTCAGATCTTCTCTGATCCTCCTCAATGGTTTGTTAAATAAGTGCCCTAAAAGGCCAAGTACTGCTTAACTTGAGGCAAATCTTTGAACTCTTGTGGTAGCCTCCAAGCCCTGTTATAAGGCTAGACTCCCAAAGGCACAGTGACCCCAGTCACCCCTACCCCACCATAAGCCCATGGGTTCACTGTCCCTTCTCCTGCTTTGCGTTCAGGGGAGTGAATTTTCTCTAAAGGAAAAGGGTGTTTGTGCAGTGTTGAGTAGAGCTCTGCTTACCTTGGAGAGGAAGGCTGAGATGCAGGGCAGGGACACAAGTACATGAAGACACAGAGGGTGATCAAGTGAACCAAGGACAGCACCTGAGATTCGTGGACCTCAGCAAAGCATGTGATGTGAGTCCTCACTCCTCAGCCTACATATGACTGGGGAGGGACTTGAGAGAGCATTTCTCACTCAGCAGCAGGGGTGAAGTGGGGGTGGTATGCGTGTGCTCATGTGTGTGTGCGTGCTGGTGCTCAAACCCAAACCCTGAGCTAAACATCAGTGGACACAAAGGGTGGGCACCCTGTCTGTGAAACCAGCCGCGGTGCTGTCATCTGACAACAAACTCCTCCAGGGAGTTCGGGTTACACGGTCTTTCCTTGAGATTTATTGACCTTCCCTGGACCAGACTCTGACACCATCAGTCTCTCCATGAATCACCACGATCCTACCAAACACATGAATGGAGCAGAAGTCTTCCCAATCTCCAAGACAAATCTACTTCAGGACAATCAGCTTGGTGAATGGAAGAGTCAGGTAGTGGAAGAAGGGTGCCAGGAGTAGACCTGGCCCATGAGCCCCCAGCTCTGCCAGGGCACTAATACCTCCGCCAAGTCCTGTGCTTAAATTACCTCCCTCCAGGCCTGTGAGCTCCCTCCCACTATGACCGTGAGCAGAAGTAGCACAAAGAACTGGGTACCCACTTTGCAAATAAAAAAAGGCTTAGACAATATTTCATGAGGACATGAAGAGTGAATTGCATTGTCCTCAACAAAATGAGTATTTTGTGTGCCTCTTTGTGCTGCTGAAGAGACGTGTTATGGTTACTCAAAGTACACATGAGTATTTACAAATGTTAGCTAGTGTGGGACAGGTGGCTTCCTGCAAGGAAGACGGTTGCTGGTAAACAGTGTGCTGTTTCAGAGGAGGGAGAGAGGAAGGAAGTGTGAGGCCATGAACAGCAAAAGAACAAAAGGAATAAGGATTGTGTTCACCAAATAAATGTCAAATTCAGAGCCAGTGGGGGGGAAAAAAAGGCAACCTGGGACTATTAGGGACTGATGGGAGTACAGTCAGATGGGAACTCTTGAATCAGACCCGGAGAAACCAGACTCAAAGGGTCTTGCCTCCCCCAGTATTCCAGGGCACTGAGGCAGGATTTAGTGGTGTAAAAAGAAAGGAGAAATTTATCAGGGAGACAAGACTGAGCTCTGCAAGAGAGCTAGAAAGATCTCAGAAAGGATGTCTCAAAGATCTACCTCTTACATCAAGGTTACAGCATTGTCTATCTATCAGGATAGAACTTGTGGGGAGCATGCACGCAGTGAGCAAGGGGCTGGACTAGATAGCCTCTGGAATCTCATCCCATTTTGAGTTATTATGAGTCTGTTTCTAATATGGATAAAAAGACATTTCAGGTGCTGCAGACACCTGCCTGAGGGTGATGGTGCTGACGGAGGATTCGCCACCGGGGCTGAGTAATAACTGGCAAACTCAGTCTTTTCAGGAAAGGCTGGGCATCTTGAAGACCAGCTTGGAGGGGGTATAATGAAATGACTGTGAAGAGCAGAGGCACGAAGTGTCCTCACACTCAGATGGCAGCAGCAAATAGCAGGAGATATCCTTCAGACTCTGGGAGAGGTGATCCTGAGGCAGAGGATGGTTGCAGGGACCATGCCTCCCAGTGGAGGCAAAGCCAAGGCCAAGGCGAAGTCCATGGACAACAAGTGTAGTTCTGTAGGTCATACAGTGCACAGTGGCAACACACCCAGGGGGCTATCATTCACATCGAAGAAATCATATATGTACGTGTACATTGTAGGCACATTTGTGCTTATGATGACAATTTCCCAGCAGGTGGTGGTAAAGGGTCTTAAGGAAGGGCTGCCTTTTTTTTTCATTAACAAGAGCACTGTGTGGACTAGTCCAGCCTCCTGGAGCCATGGCCTTCACGTTGCAGATGGGACTGCCACACAAAGACAAGATCTTCTAAGGTCAGCCCTTGTTGACATTCTCTAGACAGACAAAACTTTTATTTAAAGGCGACCTAAAGATCTTTCTAAAATGTTTATTGCACAGTAGAGTTGCCTGCAAATTAACATCAATTATTGGAGCACTTAGAGCTTGGGGTTTTTTATTACCAGGGCTGCTCCCTGAGCTCCAGACTCCAGCAGTCCTGCCCTTTGTTTGAAAAGCTGAGAAAGCTGCAAATTTGCATGCACTCAAATGAGCCATTATCAGTCCCAGCAGACAGGCTCGGGGTTTTGTTGGCAAAACAAGGAAACATTCATCCCCTAGGTGTAAGTAATATGACCTGGCTCTCAGAATGTGTTGACTGCTTGCTACCACCTTGGAAGGACTGGGAAGCACAGCGAAGTGGGAGAACAGATTCTGCGGGCTCTCAAACAAAGTTCTTAGGTCAGTGTAGTCTGCCCCACACAGCACTCTGCCACCGCACAAGGCTTTGGAGTCATGCTGGCAAACACTTGTAAACGATCCCATTTACCAGACCTGACTTCTGATCCAGAGGCCCAGGGGGACTAAGCCAGCAGTGCACAGTTCCAAAGACCACTTAATCACCTCCCAAGGGAGGAATCACGGTATTTCTTAGCCAATGAGAGCGCACCAGTCACAGACAAATGCAGCCTGATTGGCTAAGACAAAGCCAGCCTCACTTTTCAGGTAAACAACCTGCAACCTGGTGTTCTGAGCTTGGAGGAGCGTGTGCCTTGGGAGGTCTGGCGTGTTTGGGGGCCTCTGCCCGGCACTAAGACCTCGGTAACCAGTTTCTTAAGCTGCTCCCAAGACACTGGTTAGTAAGGACTTTAACGAACCCAAGAGACAAAGTGAGTAGCAAGCTTGCAGCTGGAGCCCCCAAAGGCACCCAGGGAGACAAACAAGGTTTCTAGTAGATTCTCCCTCCCTCCCTTCTTCACCTACTCCCTCCCTCCCTCTTGTCTCTGGGCCACCCAGGGCTGTCTCCCTCCTCTACTGGGCCTCAGTGTCAAGTTTTCCATTTGAAAATCCTGTCTTCACCTCCCACTTCTATGGATAAATGAGACTATTCCTTTGTATAAATGTTCCCTCACTGTTCCAAGGGTGAGGGAACATTTGTTCAGCACTGAGCTGGCCTGTGTTTGCAAAATAAAATGCGACAAAGCCCATATGTCCTCAAAGAGCTGATTGGGTGTAAGAGGTACATGTGTGGCCCCCGCCCCACCTCACCTGCAGAAGCACCCCCACCCTTGATCTTGACCCTGCCTGGAAACATTCAAGGGCAGGGGAGGCGAACCACCCGGCCAATCACACAACTGTAAGCTTGGTTCTGGCACCTTGCTCTCCTTCTAAACTCAAGCTGGGCACAGCTACCCCCAAAGGAATGGGGGTGATAATTGGGAGGAAAGAGAAGAAAAAGAATGAATTGGAGAGCTTATACTGAAAGTGCTGTGTGATTGGCCTCCTTTCCCCCACTCCCCTCCCAATATGGGGGCACAGGCAGAGGGAGGACAGCAGGAGGCCTTGCCCACCTGAAGTGTCACCCTCCCAGGGCCCCACACAGGGGGCACAAAGCCCATCTCTACCTGCAGAAGGTGGAGGCAGGGTGCAGTATTGCATATGCCTTCCCTTGCCCACCCCCTTTCTCCAAGGGGGAGGTTTGGGTTCATGGGATCATAAAGGCCACCTCTGAGGGGAAAGCTGCTAACTAGCTACCGTACAGGAAGGAACAGGGCTGTGTGTGAAGGGTGGGAGGTGCCCCCATCTGTACTGAGTCTCCGGGACATAGGCACAGGAGGTCATGTCGCCACAGAAGCAGTGACGGGAATGAGGTGACCACAAGCCAAGGAACACTGCAGCCACCAGAGTTGGAAGAAGCCAGAAGAGATCTTCCTAGAGCCTCAGAGGTGGGGAGGCCCTGCTGATATCTTGATCTTGGCCTGGGGAATCTAAACTCAGCCTTCTGACTTCCCAAACTGCCAGAGAATACATTTCAGTTGCTGGAAGCCACTACATTTAAGATAATTTGCCTCCTACCACAGCCACAGAAAACTACTACAATGTCCAAGCTGGTCACTTCAGGCCCACCCCCACCCAGCAGCTTCCCCCACTATAAAGCTCCCCCGTTCCTGGTGATGTGCTAGTAAGAGTTTGGGGTCTTCTTCTCCTATTTGTACTTTAAACAATCACTTACTGAGCACCTAAATAGGAATTATTTCTATTGGCATAATTTTAGACAAGGAACAGGTGATGATGGAGACATTTGGAGACAAGAGAGAGGGCCTTGGGTATAAAGCATAAAAGCAGAGTCACTCACTACAGCAAGTCATTAGACCAAACACATTTTTAGAGTTCCAGGCCCAGAATAACATTAGAATTAGAGTTAACTAGACTCTAGCCACAGTTGGTTTTCAGGAGGAAAGGGACCCATGGGAGCCTTACATTGATCAGCCAGAGGGACCCACGGAGGTAGGCCCATTGCTCCCTGAGGTAGAGGACCTGAGACCAGATGTCCTTCTGCCTCGTAACTCCAGAAGTCCCGCACCATCCATACCATATCCAGCCTGGGCCATACCCACCTTCTGCATTTCCTCAGAGGAGACGTTGCAGGGGCTGCTGGGAGGGGAGGCCCGTTTGCACCGCTGCTCTCTGCTGCTCAGGGCCCAGGAGTTGGCAAAGTCGTAGGGGTCTGAGGTCAAGCTACCTGTGGGGAAAAGTTTCAGGAAACTGAAGCCACAGTTATACCTGATCCAGGACTTCTGAGTGAAAACTATAGGTCTGTCATCTCCTGAACCAACTTCCGTTAGATTCATACATAGGCCTCTGTGGTGGGAGTATTTTCTATGTAGCACTCAGCATAACATGACAGAGCACGGGCATCAGAGCTCAGCCAGGGTTTGGTGAGGGGTGGGCAGCTGGATGGATGGGCACAGTGAGGAAGACAACATGAAAGATGAGGGAGGTGCCTATCATTTCCACCTCTCCACACCTTTGCATGCCATTCTTCTGTGTGGAATGCCCTCCCCCACCAACTGTCTTGACTATCGTATTTTGCTGTGTAAAATGCACACCCACATTTTGGGACTCATTCCCATGTATAATATGCACCCTTATTTTTCCCTCAAAAATTTGGAACAAAAGGTATGCATTATACACAGCAAAATACGATATCTCCACTCGTTCTTGGAGATGCAGCTCCTGAACCACCTCCTCCAGGAAGTCTTTCAGAACTGACTCTGCTCCCTGTCTACCCACCCAGCCTAAGTTGGGTGGGGCCCTTCTCTGCGCTGTCTCAGCACCTTGGCCATCCCTCTATCAAAACTCTCATCATCCTTTGTGTTGGCATTTCTTTGCTTTTATTCAGCCCCCATGTAACTCTGAGCTCCTTAGTTCAGGGCACAGGCTGTGTCTCTTATCTCTAAGTTCTTATCTGGTAGATTGTGGATACTCAAAATACTTTTGCAGAGGGAAGGTAAGGGTGCCAGATGGAGGTTAAGCCCTCCAATCACTGCATCCGCAGTGCTCTGACAATATCTGTGCTTTAGTACTTGTAACAATCACACTGTCAGCTACTCATAACAGGCCATGAGGGCCTCATGGGCTTACATGGCATGGTGCACAGTAGGGGCCTACTTTATGTCACAGCCACCAGTGAAACCAGTGACACTGCTGAACCTTCATTTCAAAGGAACTTAATGGAACATTTTACACAGCCAGGTCTAGAAGCATGAAGCATGTTTGAAGATCAAATAATGTACTTGGGAATAGGAAATAAACTATCCCTGGGAAAAGAAAAGAAAAGCAGAACTTTAGAAATATAGTCAGTTGG
Organism: Tonatia bakeri; assembly: GCA_004024845.1. NCBI lineage: Eukaryota > Metazoa > Chordata > Mammalia > Chiroptera > Phyllostomidae > Tonatia > Tonatia bakeri. Next base: position 130,979 of record PVIA01003456.1, on the reverse strand, counting down.
CATCTGGGGTGTGGGAAATAGAAAATAAAACACCCCACGGAAGATATAGGTACTTCCTCATTCCCAGAACCTGTGAATATCTCTTTATATGGCAAAAGATGTGATTAAATTAAAGATCTTGAGAGGAAGAGTTCATCTCGGATTACCTGAGTGAGCCTTAAATGCAACCACATGTATCCCTAACACGGAGGCAGAGGGAGAGCAGAGACACAGAGAGAGGTGATGTGAGGACAGAGGCAGAGATTGGAAGGATACTAACCCAAGTCAAAGATTGCTAACAGTGATTGGAAGAGGCAAGGGGTAGATGTTCCCACTGGGCCCCAGAGGGAACACAGTCCTACCAGCACCTTGATTTTGAACTTCTGGGCTGCTGGGATTGTGAAAGAATACATTTCTGTGGTTTTAAGCCACCAAATTTGTGGTAATTAGATGGTAACTGCAGGAAATTAATACATGGGAGAAGCCAAAATGAAGTGAACTTAAATTTGTGGAGTTTTTGATATGCACCTGGCATTGTCATAGGTGCTGTTCTCTGGGTTCTTAGCCACTGCATGCCACACAAGCCAGCTCACTTTCTAATACACTGTATTAAGGAAGAGGCAGAAGAGAAGCTTTGTGTTGGGTAGGGAAAGCCCTGGAGAGATTCAAGACCCTTGGGGTCTGGTCTCAGCTCTCCTTCCATCACCCTATGTGATCTGGGGCTGATCACACTATGTTTCTGTGCTCAATTCCTCACATGTAATGCCCTAGCTGGTGTGGCTCAGTGGATTGAGCCCCAGCCTATGAACCAAAAGGTTGCCAGTTCAATTCCCAGTCAGGGCACATGCCTGGATTACAGGCCAGATCCCCAACAAGGGGTGCATGAGAGGCGACTGAACATTGATGTTTCTCTCCCTCTCTTTCTCCCTCCCTTCCCCTCTCTAAAATAAATAAATACAATCTTTAAAAAGAACTTATTAAAAAAATGAAGGGTCAGACTGGATGGCCTCCAAGATCCTTCCATCCCTGACCTTCCATCAGTGAAACTCTAGCAGCTCAATCTGAAGTGAGGCACAGGGATATCTAACAGACAGAATCACAAATATTCCTGCTAACAGAAAAGTCTCTGTGAGCCAAAGTGAAGGCCCAGCTAGGCTAACTTCCATGATGTCAGGAAGCAAGGTTACCTATTTTTATTGAATCTTTACCGACCAAATAGACCTAAAGCCACAGTCCTCTGAGAATGATTTCCAAAATGTCACCAGAGCCCTGACTTTTTGACAATAAGCAGCACATTTTCCCTGATATCATAGGTCCTATTTTTAGTTTTTTAAACCTTAAAGCCTGGAATAAGAAAAATATATCTTAGGGCTAGGAGTTTTATGTCTTATACAACAGATTTTTAAAATCTTTAAAATGTGCCACTGAATAAAAACAAAAAACACATATCCTACTGAATCCCTAGTTAATCACACACACACAGCATAGAGAATTACAAGAGACAAAAAATGAAGGATAAGGAGGAAAGGAAGAATAAGGAAAGGAAGTTGAAAAATGGAACTGTCAAGTGTGATTTGATGTTCTGACTACAGGGTGTTAGAATGAGGGTAACATTCCTGCCAATCAAGGGGCTTGGGCTTTAACAACTCTGTGGAGATGGGAATGAGTCTGGGGGCTGCATGACATGGGGAGGTGGGTTTGATGCCCCTCCCGAGTCTTAAGTTGAGACTCTTGAAGGGCTGCTCTCTGCATGAGAAAGTTGACAAGAAAAAATTCACTCTAACAGGGAAATAATAAAAGTTTGTTTCTTTGGTCTGGGTTCTGGTTAGGAGAGAAAAAGTCTCTGAGAATTTATAGTTATGGGAAAGGCTTCAAGTATGATTGAGATTCCAATTTATACCTTTTGTGAGATTCAGTAACTCCATATTAAAAATTAATATAAAACACTTCTCAAGATGAGCTCACATCCAAAATTATGAAACATAAAAAAAAAAAAAACCACTTTAGCCCTGGCCAGAGGCACAGTTAGTTGGAATGTTATCCCACACACCAAAAGGTTGAGGGTTCGATGCCCGGTCAGGGCACACACCGAGGTCACAGATTTAGTACCTAGGGGTACATATGAGAGGCAACTGATTGATATTTCTCTCTCTCTCTCTCTCAAATCAATAAGCATGTCTTCTAGTTAGGATTTAAAAAAAGACATAGATTTGATTAACACAATTAACAAACTTAATTCAATAAGTATATATAGAATCCTACAGCAATCAGAGAATACATTTTTTGGAGCATACATAGAACAATTACAAAAAAGATCAGGTACTACGCCACAAACAAATCTACCCAAATTTCTAATTTAACAGAAATAAATTTAGTTATAAAAGATAACTAAAAATTCTAAACATTTGAAAGTTTTCAACATATTTTATGGTTAAGAAATAACTCAAAATAGAAATTGGAAAATTCATAGAACTAGATGAAAATGAAAATGTGCTATATATCAAAATTGGTGTGATGCAGCTAAGGTAATACTTAAGGAAAATTCATAGCTTTAAACACACGTATTGACTGAGAAAAAGTTTGAGAAATCAGTGCTAGGGAAGACAGAAACAAGTGATCTTACTATTTTTCAGTCCAATGAAAGGACTAGTCAACTGTTTCTCTGCACACTAATTAATCAGAAGGTAACCAGGTGATAAGGAAGAAGTAAAACACGCACAAGTGTTCAGCTTTTGCAAGGGAGCATCACTAATTAAAGATTTGTCATTGAAATTATAAAAAAAAGATTAAAGATTAGTGGTGTATTTTACTTGGTCCACATTACCTTCTACTGCTTATGAACACACACACACATAAACTGTAAAAGATTAATTTTTAATCTTTTTTTGATAATGTCAATTACATAAACATTTGGGGGGGCAGTGTTGATTCCACCCATGAAACTCCATTGTGGTGCTTCAGGAGGGTTTGTTCAAACCATCCAGCACTTATCAACCATCTACCATGTATAAGTTGCTATAGGGAATTCAGAGTTGAACCAAGTGGGGTCTGAGGGGCTCCAAGATCAAGTGTGACGAGAGGTCTAGGCAGTGAGATGGAATGCTAAGAGACAAGGGTGGCAGGATCCATTGAGGTGAGGTCACAGGGAGATGATGGGCATGCCAGGGGCAGAGCCACAGTGAAGGTTTGTGAACAGTGAAGTTACGAGCATAACCACGCCCCTAGGAACCGGTGCCCCAGAAAAGCTTACCCTCTTGAGTCCTAAAGTCATCTTCAGCAAAGATGTTAAAGTTGCCACACAGCCCACAGGTCTTGTTGAAGTATCTGTCTGAGAGCAGGACTTGGAAACTGCCGCTGCCATCGATCCTGGCCACAAAGCCATAGGCCTCACTGGACAGCTTGTAGTACCCAGCCTCGGTTTCTAGGTACAGCCCGTTGGAGGCATAGGGCATGGTGACACTGGAGGGACAAGGGTAAGTTCAGGAAGTGGGCTTCTCACATATTTTCTGGCTGTCCCTTCCACCCTTCAACCCCAAACCTAGGCAAAGGGTTCAGACTACGGTGCAAAGTGGCTGAGGGCCTAGCCCAACAGTCAGGAGCCCTGGCTCTCACCCAGCCCTGACACTGGCTTCCTCGGGACACATTTAATTCCTCTCTCTGGGCCCCAGCTTCTTCATCTAAAAGATGAGACAGTGCATGCAAGGGGGATTCCCGGGGCTTTTTCACATTCACGCATTTTGGGCTTCTGACTCACCTCTGGTCCCCCTGCAGCACAGTACCATTGACAAACAAATGGATGTCGAAAAATTCCCCAAGATACACGGAGAGGCTCACTCTCCGGCCACTTTGGAAGTCTCCTGAAAGACAAGAGTCAATGATGGTGGTCATTATCCAAAAGAGTCAATACATTTACTCATAATCATCATCTCTATCATCTTATCTGCGTGGAATACTTCCCACAAAAGACGTAACGAATGGACAACAGAAGTCTCCTCCAAAATACTGTTCCTCACCCATCTACTTATTCACCTAAAACATCCAGTGTCTTCTGGATACAGAGCCCTCTAGTAGTCCCTTACATTTCTCAGAAGCAAAATATAAACATATGACCTCTTCCTTCTGGGAGTTTACAACCTAAATACAAAAATAAGAGGAGCATGCAACTATTGCAAATATTGTAAGGTAGCAAATAAAAGCAGCAAAGTGAGTTACTGCTAACAGGTGCTGCAGTGTGTATTATTTAAAGTGTTTTCTTAGGTTAGCCCTAAACAGGTGCTTTGTTTAAAATGGAGATTCCCGAGTCCCACCTCAGGTTACTGATTTCAATTCTCTGGGAGAAGTTTAGGGAATCTATATATCGAGTCATTCGTTCCATTTGGGGAACTTAATAAAGATGCAATCAATGATCGGTTTTGTCCTTGGAGATGTTTGGATAGCTAAACACATGATAAAATAGTCTCTGGCTACGTGACAATGGTTGGTTGTGAGGGACAACAGAGACACAGGTGGTGGCAGTGATGTGAAAGCAGAAAAACAGGTGGAGACAGAGTTTTGCATCATTACGAAGACCTTGCAATCCCACAGCTAGTCTCTGACAACTGTCGCTCACGCAGGGCCCTTGGAATTCAAAGAGGACTGAGCAGCCATGGAGATGAAGGAGACAGAGGAACAGGGGAGAGTCTGGCCTCAGGCCTTAGAGACCGAGACGCTGATGGAAGCAGGGAAGTTGAGGACGGCCAGTAAGGACAGAGAGACAGAAGATGCTGGGAAAAGAGGGGGAATGTGGGGGTGCAGTGCCTTGGGGCTCCTGTGGAAATGGGGCATAGGGCCCAGTTGGAAAGTTGACTTTGGAAATGAGGAAATGTGCCTTCTCCTACTGGGGTCTGGGGAGGGTGGGCTCCAGCTCTGCCAAAAAAAAAAAAAAAGGGAAGTAAGAATGTCTGTGGAACCAAGTCCAGGAAACTTGGGAGGTTTGTTGGCGCGAGGTTGTGCTGCCACAGCTGGGGCCACTGATAAGGAGAGTGAGGGAGGGGGACGCCTCAGCCACGGCCCCACAGCGGTCTGAGGAGGGGCTTCCCCAATGGGGGCCTGAGGACAGGGGCCACCTGGGACCCCCACACACTCCTGACCAACCAGGATGAGCCGGAGAGTAGACGTGTTCACGGTGAGATTTCAGGGAGGGTCATCGAATGTAAAGAACTAGCCCAGCGACTAGCAAAATTTTTCATGTCATGGCACACACAAACTTATTGCTAAAATTCTGCAGCACACCAAAAAATATACGGTTTTTGCTAATCTGACCAAAAATAGGTATAATTCTGATTCATTCACACTGGATGGCTATTGTTGTGTTGGCTGTTGTCATATTTTTTTATTTGACAGTCTAAGGGAAAAGAAGTCAGTGCCCCTGAGTAAAGGGTCAGGTATTGCATGTTTTAAAAATTCTTGTGGTGTACCAATTAAAAGTCACTGAACTAGCCCATTCTAAGAACAGAGCCTTGAATAATACAGTGTTAGCAGCTCGAGGCCACCAGGAAAGGCCCAGAGTCCACCAACCACATCCTGCAGAGCTCCAGACTAACTGTCAGGAGTCACAGGAGGTGCCAGCCAAGGTAAAGGGCTTTCGTCCTGTTTGACTAAGGAGTCTTGCCTGCCCAGAGCTCCCACTGACCACAGTTTTTGCAGCTAGCACATCTTTAAAACGTAGAACAAACTGTCAGACAGCCAGAAGTTAGCTGAAGAGAAACACACAAAACTAAACAGAGTAAAATGTTGACAGTAGAATCTGAGTGGTAAGTATATGGGCCTTTACTGTCCTGCTCTGTATGCTTGAAAATGTCCATAATAAAATATTGAAAACATGAACAAATAGAGCAGGCTGGCAACAATCTCCAGTCTGCAGCGGACCAAAGACTAAATCCCTTCCCGGGTGTCTGTGGGGGCTGACACTGAACACTATCCCCAGCTTGGAGTGAGCTGGCTCCATCCACCACCCACCACCCACCCACTGGAAGGGGTACAGTGAACCCGAGAGGCCTGATGTCTGGGTCCCTAATGACCACAGAACACATCTCCTTATCAGTATAATTCCCCCAGACCTCTGCCCCCAGCCTCAGAGCAGAGGGATAGGTGATTCTGTCCCTGCTTCACTGGGTAACTCCCCTAGTATGTGGTCTCTGAGCCAGAGACCTCTCACTCCTGGAAACAGGAGAGGACTCCCTGGGTACCTCTGCCTCCAGCAGGTGCTCCCTCACCTTCATGGAAATTCAGAAAGGACCATGAGAACAAGCCAGCCAGGAGTGTGTGGCTGGAGGGTGGGTAAGGAAGGCTTTGGATACAATCCGGAAGCTTGAGGTAAGCCACCACCCTTGCAGCTACAGAGCTGTCACTCTTCAAGGCCTTCCAGGATATAAAGTCACCTAAACAGTCCCTTGGTCCCCAGGAGGCAGAGCTGAGCAGGTGCAGAGGAAAGCCCAGAGGTCACTCATGCCCAGGTGGTAAGATAGAGCCTGAGAGGCCAGACAAGCCAAGAATGCAAGAGAAACAACAGTCCAATGAGAGCGGACCAAGGGAACGTGAGACAGGGCCCCGAGGTTCCCACCACGGGTGCTGCTGCACAGAGCCCCCACCCTGCTCACGGAAATGATGAAGGCAGTCTGGCCCCACAGACCATGGGACTTGGGTCCACCCAGGGGGCTGACACGCGGGGTAACTTGCCCATCATCACAGAGCTAGTGAGTGATGACAGAGCTCGGACTCAGGCTGGGTGCTGGTTTGAGTATTAGAAGGGCCAACTTTGTGTGGCCCCAGGAGAGATCAGCATTAGGGAGTGAAGGAGACAGGCTGACCACCCACCGAGTGGTGTTTGAGGCAGCATCTCAGTGGGATGTGGGGCTGGCTGCGTAGGATCATCACCCATCTAGGGGCAGGGGTGTGACAGGGGGCTGGGACTGGGATCCTTGGGGAAGACTGAGCCACAAGGAGCTGTGGAATTGCTGATACCCCGAATGCAGTCCATCCTCAGCTGAGGCAGGCAGGGCAGCAAGAGGATTTTTGGAAGTGTGTCCTGGAGAAGTCTTCAATTCAGAAAAACATACTGTGTCAGCATTACGCATCTTGGAGATCAACAAAACAAGTGGCTTTAAAGCATTTTTCCCCCAGAAAACAGAGTAAAAACACAATCTATGTTATGGCCCAGCGTGCACACACTCACACATTTCACACAGCAATATGACCCTCGCCATGTGCCGTGCACTGTGATGCTTTCTGATGTCTTCTATTTCACTGCACTTACTTCGTAAATGCTGGTTACAACCAGTAAGTTAATGTGGTGACTCACAGGTCATGGCTCAGTCTGAAAACCACTGATCTAGACGGGCTCTAATCCACAGGTGAAGGAAGTCTACGCTGACAGCAGGGCTGCCGGGCCTCGGCACTGCAGACAGCCGGGGCCGGCTACCTCTCTGGTGTGGGGCCGTGCTGTGCATAGTAGGGTATTAGCCACATCTTCCCACCAGCAGCATCCACCCACAGCTGTGACAACCCAAAATGTTCCTGACACTGGCAGCCGTCCTCTGGGGGACAATCACCCCAGTGATAATAGTTGGTTTACAAACTGTTAACTCAGGGCAGAGCCCACCCCTGCGTTTTCTGACCCTGAGTCCAAATCTCCTCTTGTACTACAAAGCTGCCTAACAGGACATCTGCGTGCTATGTTTTCAGTTACCCATTAATGCGGGGGAGAACTCCAGATCCTACTTTATTTGCTTCGTTCCCTCCATGCAGAACTCAGGGGAATCAGATAATGTGCAGCTATTAGGAAGACAAGCCATTAGAAATGGCCTGTGGGCCCGGGGGAGGGGCAGAGTATGGAGGGGCGACTCCCACACTGCATCCATCTGCTGGTTAACACTTCCTGCAGCTGCTAAGAGAAGATGGGCTGGGTCTCCACCGCAAGAGACTGAAGGAAGCCAGGGACACTCTCCCGTGCCTCCTGAACTCAGTGACTGAGGAGCTCGGTGGGGAACAAGGTCCCCCACCCCCTACCTGTTGGAGAGATAGCAGCAGCCTGGGGTGTAGGCCGAAGACTGGAGCCAGAGCAGCTCCGAGTGCTGTGGAGACATTAGAGTGTGGAGCACCCTAACCTGCATTCCTAAGGAACAGTTCACCCTCCACTCCTGTGATTCTGATACAGGTGACCATTATCCAAACGCTGAGAAACAGAAATCTGGTCTGATGCCATTTACCGACCAGGAGACTAAGGCTCGCACTAGGAAGTGACTCAGCACGCTGTTGGTGGTTTCTGGCTCTCTCTGGGCTGGTCTGGGTGCCAGGTCCTGCAGTGTGGCTTAAACAGGGCAGTCTCTCCAAGCAGGACTCGTGGCGTCTCTTCCTTTTCCCTGTGCTGGTGGCCTTGGCCCGAGACCCTGGAGCCTGTCTGGTCAGGAGGGGCCTGGTCAAGGAAAAGGCCTCCCCCTCTGCACCCGGTGGTCCTTCAGGCTGAGACATAAACACTTCACTCAGGATGTGTACAAGGTCCACAGACACTCTGAGAGGAATGGGAATTTGTGAGTTAGAACTGAGAAAACAGGATGTCATCGGAGAACAATGGAGCAGAGATGTGCGAGAGGGTGCAGTCCTGCTCACGGAACAGGACCTATAGCTTCCAAGCCCACAGCAGCCCTGACCCTGGCCCCAGGGCCGCTGAAGAAGCAAGACCAACCCTCCCTCCCCAGGCCCAGCCTCCTTGGATTATTTCTTCCCAATGCCCCACCCCCCAACCCACCACCTCCACCAAAAACAGAACCAGTGGCCACACTCTCTCTGAAGTTAGCAGCACGATTTGGGGTGGGAATTAACCTGATCTACATTAAAGTGTGATTGACCCACATCCTGGTCCAGGTAAATGACCTGCAGAAAATGGGCACTTGACAAGAGCAGGCTGTTATAAGAATAAGGACCCAGGGGCAGGGAGAGGTCAGCGGGGTCCCACTGAGACGTTTTGACACAGAGAGGCCTAACACAGCCCTTTGATTTCTCCTTGGCCATGAAGCCCAGAGGATGGCCTGAGAGGCAGGTGTCCACACAAACCCACATGTTGAGGAGGGGGTGGATGTCACCATAACCTTGATAGAAATGCCCCCAAGCACCCAGCAGCCCCTCATCTCTATGAAGTTCATGTCCAACATGTGCACAGCCTGAGTTACGGTGGCTGCATTCAAGCATAAAGGTTTGGGGAACACTTCACAAGCGGAAACACACATCTGCCTTGCTTGTCACAGAATCTGCATTTTAAAGGGAGGACAGGAGGCTGAGTGACACTGTGTGACTTCCCTGAGGACACTCCATGGGGAGGGAGCGCAGAGAGCACAGGTTTTCTGACTCCTACTCTGGCTTCTATGCTTCCATTTCCTGCTGGGGACTGAGCTACCAGGTCCTAGGGGAAAAAACTGCCGGTCAGCACAAGTTGATGAGCCCAGCGCTAGAGTGGGCCAGAGTGGTCAGGGCCAGGGAGAGTGTGGAGCTGGCAGGGAGGGTGTGCTTCCTGGAGGAGGTGACAGTACAGCACAAACGCACCAGCATGGCTTCAGTCCGTCTGACTAGGAGGGTTACCCTTATGGGGAGGGGGCTTTTCCAACATGCTGCTCAAGCCCCCTACCCCAGAATGTGAACTCTGTGCCTGGAACTAAGATTTCATTGCCCACAAACCATCTTCAGGACAAGGAGTCTGCAGCAGAGCCAAACTAAAACACTGAAGTCGAGACAGCAACCCCTCCAAGGCACCCGAGGATCTCCAGAGGGTCCCCTTCCCTGGAAATACCACTGAAGCTCAAAGTCATGGGGTAGAGAGGATGTCATTATTCCCTTCTTTTTAAAATCTTTCTCTTTACCATCCATGTCCACGGACACCCCCAGACCCATCTCATGTACAGGGTCTGTACCATTTCACTATGATTTTTACAGGAGATGATGATGATAGATAGATGATAGATAGATAGATAGATAGATAGATAGATAGATAGATAAAAAAGGAAAGGAAAAAAGAAAAACATTTTTTCCTTGTAATGAGAACGTTTAAGATCTCCTCTCTTGGCAACTTTCAAGTGCACATACATACAGCAGCATTGGCTACAGTCACCACATTGTACATTATACTTTTAGTGCTTATTTATCTTATAACTGGAACTATGCACCTTCTGAACCCCTTCACCCAATTCTCCCACCCCCACCTGGCCCCTCTGGTCACCACAAGTCTGGCCTCTTTCTCCCGTGAGTTTGGTGGCACATTACTTTGTTTTGTTTTTCGAGTGCACGTATAAGTGAGATCATACAGCATCTGCCTTTCTCTGTCTGACCTATTTCACATAGCACAATGCTCTCAGGTTCCAGTCATGTTCCAGAAAATGCACCATGACTTTCAAGGTAGAGAAATCCACTTGAAGGAAACATTGGGACCACCTGAGGTGGGAGGACCTCAGCCTCAACCTTCCTGGGGAGGTGAGGTTGCTCTTCTTCTCCTGATGCGGGTCTGCCCATTGCTGTCTCAGCCTCCTCAGGGCTGAGGCCCCCGCCTTTGCCATGTTCTGTAGCATCCCTCGCTCACACATCTCCCACATCTGATGAATTCTCAGAGTGGCAAGGTCACCAAACCACAGTTTTCCATCACCACTTCCAGCCTCACTCCCAGCCTTGGAAAGTGCCCTCTCTCCCCAGTACAGGTGAAAGTTCCTTCATCCTGACGACCCCAGGATCAAAATGCAGGTCTGCCTTTTATTATCTGCCAGCCTTTGGGAGAATCAGCCTCCATGAGGTCTGCATTTGGAAACCTCGGTGACTGTATCTGTCCCCACATGTCAGAACAGCTGTGGGGGTGCAGAGATGACACGGGCATAGTGCCAGCACTTTTCCAGGAATACCGGTGGTGCTCAACACTGGCCTGATGCTCTGATGTCCACCGAGAACACGGAATGACCCTTCCCTTTTGCTAGGGCCTTTGTTATGTAGCGCCTTCTGAGCCATCATTCCTCTTGATGCTCTGGAGCTCCCAGGGTGTGGCCTGGCCCCAGAGCAGTGGACATAACCACTGGAGAAACACAAAGACCGTCTCCATCCCACCAGGTTCCCACGGAAAGAGACCCAGGGAAAAGCCAAGGGGAGCCAAGGGGAAAGGCCACTCCCCGCCGTGCTCTCTGCCGGGATCTTCCAGATCACACACTGTTGTAAGGAAAACTCCCCCTGCCTGTGGGCCCCCCACATGCCAGGGCTGAGCTCAGCCAGCTCCCGCTCCATATTCCTCCCTCCAGTGCCCCAGACTCACCGATGAGCGAGAAGGAGTGTTTCTGGCAGTCCCCAGCCAGGAGGTAGCTGCAGTCTCCGGCAAAGCTGTACATGGTCTCGTCAAAGGTGTTAATGAAGGCATCTCCAAAGAGGCTACATCGGGCCATCGAGGACCTGCCAAGAATCCCTTCTGTGCAAAGGGTCCCTGGAGGGAGAGGCCACAGGTGAGCACAGCTGGAACCACCAGCCCGAAGCACTCTAGCCTTATAGAAATGAGGCTGCATCTCACAGAAATCGGGCTGTGGGGAAGTACTTTCCATCCTAAATGAGATGGAAGCTGTTGCTTTCAGCCCCCAGATATGACCCAGGACTCATAGGAACAATGGAGGAACAGTTGTTTTCAGGAAATCTATTTGGTTTAATGACATTTACATACCCATCTAAAACATGATACACGTTCATTATAAAAAATTTGGAGAATACAGAAGAAAATCACAGAAAATTTAACATCATCTGTTACCAACATTCAGCAATAGCTAGAGTTAACATTTTAGTGTTTATCTTTCTACTCTGTTTTATAGCTTATACACGTTTGTGGGGGGTTTACAAAATCGTGATCATCCTGTGCAAACTACAACCCATCTCTCAATATTGTCAAAAATTTATCATGACATTGTGTATACTTCCAAAACGTGATTCTTAGTGACCGCATTACACTTTGCATCTAAATGCATAGTGTAACCTCCTTTGTTAGGTTCTTTGCATTTTTCCAAACTTTCTGATAAATAAATAGATTGTAATGAGCATCTTTGCACATCGATCTACTTGTTTATCTTGAACAGGTTAATTCTAAACACATCAGCCCATGTGTCTGACACATAGAATCCATAAAGTGTTAACTCCTGCAGGTCACACACTAACTCCAAGGGGACCCTCCTGTCACCCTCAGTGTGTGCATGTGTGTGCGTGCATGTGTGTGTTGGCAGGTGGGGGACTACATCAGAAAATCTCTTAAGTTATCTGAGTCCCCTGGCACAGGGCCCACCTAGCTGGAAGATGTAGGGGTGTGACCCATGTACATTTTGTCCCAGACTAACCAGCAGCTGACTGGGTGATGCTGGCCTGAGTGGTCTAAGTGGAGACAGGCCAGGGTCAGAAGAAGGTCTCTCCTGCCAGTCACAGACTCAGAATGTCAGTGACAGAAAAAAGACAGTGCAGCACAGTGACAGAGTGCTGGCCTGGGATCTTGGCTCCATGGGACTCTGAAGCAGTCATTTTTCCTCTCCAACCCTCAGTGTCTTCACCTGTACTCTTAGAGGTTCAAGTAGGTGACCTCCACAACCCCTTCTAAAACTAGTCATCCATCCTCATCTTGGTTTCCTTCTTCCCTGTCCTCCAGCCCCATTGTATAGGACTGCTCTGTGCGGCCTTTGTACTTCTTAATTCCCCAATTGGAGAAGGCATTCTCAGGGACCTGCTCCTTGAGCAATACAAGTCAGGGGCAGAGGGCTCTGCAGAACCTTCACAGGGTAATTAACCAGGCAACCAGTGACTCTGGTGGGGCCAGCACAAGCCTGGCACAGGGCGGGCACCCAGGTGAGCTGCACACACACCTGCTTAGTCTGGAAGAGGGTTGTTCTCAGTGGCCCTGAGGCGGGAGTGAAGAGTAGGAGCACTTTGGTACCTACCTGGCAAGGCGAGGGCCAAAGCAAGCAGCAGCCTCACAAGCCTGGCAGAAACCATCTGCAGAGAAGCAGGAGAAATGAGCTGGTGACCACTGTCCACACAGATGGCTGCTGGTGTGTGCTACTTTCTCTTCATGAAGTGGGAAGAACATTATTTTTTAAGCAAGAGAAAATATTGATCCTCATTAGCCTATGTTTGCCTTTGAACATGGAGTGCTGTCCCCCACCCCACACACCCCCCAAAAAACTTGGCCAGGGCCAGGCCCAAGAGTAACAATCACTATGAGCCAGACCTTTCCCGAGCGGCAGTCTCAGAGCCAGACAGAGGAGGAGGGCTCTGCCTTCTCTGTACGCCTCCAGGCCAGCCTGGCCTCTCTCATTTCCTGGCGTGCCCATGGAAGCTAAGAGCCGATGTGCACCTAACTCCTTGCCTCTCCATCCTTCCACACTTGGCAGCAAACTGGGGGTTGGAACTGTCTTATACTTTTGTTCCTACCCCAGACACCCCAACTTGGAGAACACTTAGGAATGAGGGGCAGTTTCTGGGCAGTCACCACACAGTTCCACGAGCGTCTCACTCGTCTCCATTCCCAGCACCCAGAAAACGTTTGCACAGCATCTGCCAAGTTGATCTGACAGATGCAGAGGAGTCCAGCAGCCCTGGGCCTGGACTAAGGTACCCACGGCATGGCCCGCCAGAGAGGGACAATTGGCCCTGGCTGGCAGAGCATACCCCATGTCCCTTAGGGCCCCTGTCACACCATCTCCTCTGGAAAAGTTGCTAAATTAAGTGCAGTCTGTCACTTGGGATTCACTGGGGGCGACTCCTTTCCTACTCAGTGTCCCAGTAGACCAAACAAAGAGAATGAACCCAGTCTGTTATTTAGCTGTGGAAGGAACACTTTGATGTCAGTTATAGTCAAGACTTGGTCCCAAAGCAGCTGTCCTCTCCTGTAGTCTCCCCATGCACAGGCACATCGGCTGCTCCCTGTAAGGGCCACAACAGTACAAGCAGTAAAGCCCAGGCAGGAGCAGAGACAGCCATAGGATGCCCCAGAGGTAAGGGGAGGCGGGGAGTTAGGATGGTCCCTGGCTTTGAATCACCCTCTAAACAAAGCCTGCCTAGATTAGGGAGTAAGAACCCTAGCTCCCCAGAGGGAGGGATCAGTCCTGATCTTTATCCCACAACCGAGGCAGCCCTCCTCCCAGAAGGCCATACCTTCCCCTACAAATGGGGCTGCAGGTGTCTCCAAGGTGCTTGGAAAACTCAGCCGCACAGCGGTGCCACCGCCCTAGGCCATGCTCCCCTGCAGCTGCTGCGCTGACCGGACTGCTGCGGCTCTGCCCTGGCTTGCTGCTCCGTGACCCAGGGGCTGCAGACTTCCCGCAGCCAGGCAGATAAAGCCCGAGTCGTGACGTCCACCAACCCCCCCTTTCCCACCACAATAGCTGTGAACCGTCACACAGGGGACTGGCCTCCTCTTAATGACCAACAGGAAACAATGAACGGAAATGGTATTAGAGACACCTCCAAGCCGATAAGGCTTTGAACAGTTTGGTGGGAGACCTCTTGGCAGCCGCCATAATGAGCTGCCATACCCTCCCCATGCCCCCCAACGCCCTGTCCCTGGTCCTCCCCGTACAGATGGAACGACCAAGCAGGCTGGTCAGGCAAGGCAGGAATCCAGACCAGATCAACAAGCTTTGGGATCCAGTTTCCAAGGCCAGATTTCAGGGAAATTGAGAAAATATCTCAGCCTGAGCCAATTTAGCCTCCATATCTGGCGGAAGGAGAGAACTAATGCTTCCTGTCCACGTTAGGTATGAGTGACAAAGTCCTGGTCCCTGATAAAAATAGTCCATTTGGGTCCTGGCCAGGGTTAACGGGCAAGTTAAAGATGAGGGGTGCCATCATAAGTCCAAGCCTTTGTAAAGTGATGGCTGGGATGGTTTAATTCTAATAGTCCTCCCAAAGATTCTTCCGTCACTCAGCTCCTGATCTTAGACACACACACACAGACGCACCACACATACCCCAATCACATACCACACACACTACACACAGACACATACTACAGCACATATACCATACCATACACAGAGAGACACACAAAACACACAGACAAACCACATACACACACCAAACTCACCACACACACCATGCACACAGACACTACACTACACACACCGCATGCCACACAAAGACACACACACACACACCAATTCTTCTCAGCCTCCAATTCCCAAGAGCCTAATGTTCAATATCATCTGCTAAATTCATTCCTTCAAAAAGAGGTAGCTCATAAAATAGGGGAGGAAGGTGACTCTTGTGGTGGGATTCTAGGCGTGACAACAGGCAGCCTAAGACTTATTTAGGTAAGGAAGCACACCTCATTGCTTCTTGTGTGATACCACCTGCCCGAAGACTTTGGGAAACCGTTATGTCCCCACACATATCCTCCACACTCCGCCACTCCCCTTGCCAACCCAGGAAAGGAAGATGAACGTCCCCAAGAAAGAAATGGTAGAAGAGGGAGAATTGGCAGTATGTAGCAGAAAAGGTACTTAAGAACTTCCATTTCCAGCTTTTTTAAAAATTAGGTAACCTGAAAATTCATCTACTACAAAATATCTTGAAATGCTATGTTAAATAGCATTAAGTGCATAATGTTCTGTAAGTGTACCACTAAAAGAGGAGGAAAATAACGAGTATCTCCAAGAATCAGGGAGGAAAAGGGGCCCAAATGAGCAGGAAGCAGTGCAGGCCCGTGTGGTTAGCCATTCTTGGTTTCCCCCAGGCTGGAGGCCCAGCCTTGCAAGAACAGGAAATGAGGCTTTGAGCCTGACTCAGGAAGAGCACTGGAACAGGACTCCTGCAGAAAGGGGGCACCCTCGAAGGGAACCACCTTCCAAACAGTGGACTAGGAGAAAAATTCAGCCCACAACATAGAAAATAAGGAACTTGTCTGTCTCCACGTGTTTCGGAGGTGGGAAAATTAATTCCTCTAGGATTTGTAGCCATGGGCTTGTACATGCATGTAGGTTTCAGGTTCGCATTGACATTGCCTCATGGCCCACAAACTCCCAAGCTGAGATGGTGACACAGCAGTTAGTCTGAGTCAGTACCTGGGGTTTCTGGAAGAGACAAGCATAAATCTATCTCTTTTTTTTTTCCTGTTTTTACTTTTATTAGCATTTATTTTATGTTGAGCTTACTCCCGGGCCATAAATTTTTGTTTCTTAGTTTCTTCTGGGATATCTTTTTCTTCCATGCAACTTCATCTTCTGTTTCAGGAACAATCTGCTCCTTTAAAGGAAAGATCATCCCAGTGTGGCACAGGGAGCTGTGTACGGTCAATCCGCCCACGAGCTCTGTAAATTCTACGCTGCATCACAGGAGCTTTGTTCACCTGGACGTGCTCACTGACCAGAGAATCTACACCTAAACCCTTAATTAAGTCCAGCATCACTCTCTGAGTTTTTGAGCACGTGCAATAAAAACTCATCACTCTATTTGGGCGGCTGACCCTGTGTCCAGCCCCGCTGTTTAGCCTGGGCACATCCACCAACTTCACCGCTGTATCAACGGCACGGAACACGTTGCTTCTTTAAAGTGGCATCTTTCAGCTACTTGGTGGCTTTTCAAATATGCATAACCTTGATGGCCTGGGCAGTTTCACAAGTGTTCTTAAAGTGAACACAAAGCTTTGAGCCTCTCGATTTGTATGACTTTGTGAGGTTTTCTGGGTCAAGTGAATAGTGAACCATCTTCTGAGGTGATCTCTGGTCCCTTTCAGGAGAGCACATAAATCTGTCTTAAAGGAGGGAGTTTCTTCCCAGGTCACACATGACACCCACAGGTAAAGCTCTCTAGAGGATGAATTCAAAACCGCCAATTTTAAAACACTTGAGAAAACAATTCACCATGAACAAGAACAAGCATCCACAACCAAAAGCAGGATTACATCCCCCAGGAACATCGGATAATAAATTGATCAGGTAGTGATGGAAAAATAAGAGTGTTTAAAATTACCATCGAGAGCAGGATTTGAAAACATAGAAGAAGACATCATGAGAAAAGAACAGGAAGACTTGAAAAAGAACTTTAAGAAATGCAAATATCTAGTAAATTAATTGAAAAATTCAAATTTAAACACTGGACATTTCTACAGAAAAGTTTGCTGGAAGGTAGAACTAAGGAAATTATTCAAAGGGGTGAGATGAGAAAAATGAGAGATGTTAAGAGATGTGATACAATGAGGAAATCCAAAGAGAAGTGCTAAGAAATATATATTCTATATGCATAGACTATATATAGTAGCACATATATATTATACATATACATATAAGATATATATATATCTTGTATATCTTAGAGTTATAAAACATATATAACTCTAGATGCAGTGCCTTAGCTTGAATGTCCCCAGAAGCAGGTCCCGGGAATTTTAGGCCTGCAGATGACTTATTTGGGAGAACAGGAAACACTGGCAGAGAAGTGGGGACGCGATAAAGGAAAAAGGAAGCAGCCAACGAAGCATGTTTATTAAGCTGGCTGCCACACGGGCTACTGAGCTTAATCCCATGGAGACAGCTGGGCAAAAGGATAAGACACCTGCCTCCGAATCACCCCTCTCTCAGGTTGAGAGGGCAGGGGTGTTTCCACACCTACACCAGTCATTAACTGTCAAGGGCTGCTCCTGGGGGCGTTCACTCCTGAACACGTCCGGCCTGTGGGCACAAAGACGCAGACACCGTCATCTACAACAAACATGTGAAAAGCTAACGGCCCGGGGATGTGGGAGGTTGACTGTAGCTTTGCTCTACCTGGTGAAATTAAATCATTTTGGGGGAAAAACAACAGTGTGTTAACATTAACAGTCCTTTCTGAAAGAACTATTAAAGAAGTTACTTCAGGAAGAAGAAAATTAAACCCACGTAGAAAATACCAAGAGAAGAGGTAAACAAAGAATACTGGGGTAAATATAAGCAGGCCGTGATTGCATATAAATAATGATAATGATGGTAAAACAGAAGGTTAAAACAATAAGATGGAACCAAAATGCCAGAGAGCAATAGCCCCTACCTGGAGGCGTGATGAGAGAGAACGTGTGTTAAGGTCCTTGTGTTTCTCGGAAGAAAGGAAGAGATGATAGCTCTAGAACTGGCTAAGGCTCGAACGCATAGTAAGACACGGAGAGGCTACTAAAAGAATAGAATTGGATGTACCTGTTCCAAACCGTTGGGGGAAAACAGGAAATAAGAAAACCTGGGTCGACCTGGGAGAAACATGGAAACAGCAGAACAAACAGCATAAATAATATAATAAACCATTGATAATAAAATAATAAAATAATATAACCATTGATAAACAGCAATGAAAAGGAAGAGATTATCCAATCAGTTGTCTTTCAAAAGACACACGATTCAGCAATGTTCAAGAGACAGGCTTAACACCTAAAGACAAACAATGTAAGGAGGGAAAGAGGAAAAGGCAAATGAGCAGCAAGAGAAAGCTGAGTGCACTACCACCAGACGAAACCAACTGTAGGAGGAAAGTCATTATTAGAGACAAAGAAGATAAAAGATGATGAAAAGATGAGTGCCCGAGGAAGATATAATGGAGGATTTATAGGTACTTCGTAATATAAACTCAAAATGTATAAAGAAAAAATATTAAACTATAAGGCAAAGCAGAGAAAGCTTTGAGTAGAAGTCGACAATGTCCACTTATGGAAACAAGCAAACAAAAGCATCGTAATAACCTGCAAAAAGAAGGGGAGGCCCTGACCTGAGAAATGGAGTGAACTTCATTTAGGGTGAAACAGAAGCCACATTCCCTGCTAAAACCAGAACAAGACAAAGATGGGCAATATCGTCACCGCTAGTCCACACTGGAACAGATGTCCAGGCCAGTACAGGAAAAAAGTACAGAAAAGAAAACACAAGGTTTGCAGCTTCTAAAGGAAAAAGCAGTAATTATTTGAGGATAATGACTATCTACATAGGAAAATGCCAGAGAATTCTACATAAAAGAATCTATGTAAGAGAATTCTATGCAAGAGAATCTTATGAGTCAGCAGTTTGTTGAAACAGGATTAATTTTTAAAATCTACTGTGTTTCCATATAATTATAAAATGCAATCTTTAAAGTGTCCTATTAGTAAAACAATAAATACAATAAAATTCGCATAATACTATATGCAGAAAATCATAAATTTTGTTGCAAGACATTAAAGAAAACCTGATGGGAAGGTACACTGCATTCATATTAAGTCATAATATTGTAAATTTACCAATTATCCCCAAATTAGTCTATAAATCAAAAGCAATAATAAATGCAACAGGGTTTTTTACAAAATTAGATAATTTTATCAAAAATCCATACGGAAACAAAAGATTAAGAATAGCTGAGACAATTTCAAATTTAAGATTGTCAATAAGAAACAAAAAAATGGCTATTATCAAAAAGACAAAAAATAACAAGTGTTAATGAGGAGGTGGAGAATGGGGAACCCTTGAACACTATTTTTTTTAGAATTTTTTAAAATTTATTTTTAGATAGAGGGGAAGGGAGGGAGAAAGAGAGGGAGAGAAACACCAATATGTGGCCAACTCTCACATGTCCCCCAATGGGGATGCAGCCTACAACCCAGGCCTGTGCCCCAACTGGGAATCGAACCTGTGACCCTCTGGTTCTCAGGTTGGAACTCAATCCACTGAGCCACACCAGCCAGGGCCCCTTGTGCACTATTGATGGAACATAAATTGGTGTGCTACTGTGGAAAATAAAATAGAGGTTTCTCAGAAAATTGAAAAATAGAACTACCATATGAACTAGCAATTCCACTTCCAGGTATTTAACTGAAGGAAACAAAAATAGTAACTCTAAAAGATATATGCATCCCACCCCGACTGGTGGTGTAGCTCAGTGTCTTCCCACAAACGGAGGGGTCGCCAGTTCCATTCCCATTCAGGGCACATGCCTAGGTTGTGAGCCAGGACCCCAGCTGGGGGCGTATGACAGGCAACCAATGGATATTTCTCTCGCACATGAGTATTTCTCTCCCTCTCTTTCTCCCTCCCTCCCTTCCCCCTCTCTAAAAATAAATAAATAAGATCTTTTTAAAAAAAGATAAATGCACCCCATGTTCACTGGAGCATTATTTACAGTAGCCAAGGTACAGAAACAACCTAAGTGTCCACCAATGAATGAGTGAATAAAGAAAATGTGGTACATATATACAATGGAATATTATTTAGCTATAAAAAAGAATGAAATCTTGTCATTTGCAACATGAAGGGACCTTGATGGAATTATACTAAAGTGAAATAGTCAGACAGACAAAGACAAATGCTATATGATCTCACTTACATGTAGACTCTGAAAATAAAAATAAAGTAAAAACTGAACTCATAGATACATAGGACAGACTGGTGGTTGCCAGGGGTGGAGGGTAGGGATGAAGGGGGTTAAAAGGTACAAACTAAATAAATAAGTAGATTGTGGATGCAATCTACAGCATGGTGAGTACAGTTAATACTGGGTTGTATATTTAAAAGTTGCTGAGAGTAAATGTTTAAAATTCTCATAACAAGAAAAAAGAATTTTGTAACTATGTGTGATGATACATGTTAACTGATAAATGCTTACTGTGGTAAGCATTTCACTATGTATACAAATATCAAGTCATTACACTGTATACCTGAAACAAACAAACAATATTATATGTTAATTATATCTAATTTTTTGAAAAGAATTCTAAGTGGACAAACAACCCACTGGCCACAGATAAGTGACATGGAAAGGCAATTCACAGAAAAGAAAAAAACCCGGTTGGCCAGTAAACATATGAAAAATCATTCAACTCCACTGCTCACCAGGGAAATCCAAAATAAAACCTCAGTGAGTTATCTTCCATCAGATTGGCAAGGATGTGGGGCTGCTGGAACCACACGCTGTTGTCAGGACAAATGGTATATCACTTTGGAGAAAAATGTGGAAATAGCTATTAAACTTAAATATGCTCTTCCCCACACGCACAAAGCAACTAGCACAGAATGTTCACTGGAGCAGCAAAGGGAATTCACAAAAACATGTAAAAACCTACATATACTCCAACCGCATGAGTAAATAAATTAGGGTGCATTCATCCTATGAAATCCCAAATATCAGTGAAAGAATCATCTAGGCTCTGCATGCCAACATGGATAAATCCCAAAAACAATGGTGAGCAAGAAAAGGAAAGCAAGTATCTGAGGAGTTCCACAGCACGGTAGCGTTATGCCAACTTAAAGACCATGTGAAATAAAACTACTATTGCTTACAAACACATTTAATCACAGGAAAAGTGGACACGCCTGCAGTGACAACCACTAAACGCAGGACAGAGCGCTCTCTAGGCAGGAAGGTGAAGGGACCCAGACAGCGGTAGTACCTCAGGGGTTACGTCTCTCTGGTACGTTTTGTTTATTTAATATTTGCAAAACTATGAGGCAACTGCAGAAACATGTTACAATGGGACCAAAGTGGCTGGGACATGGATATCTTTTTATTATCCTCCCTAGTTCTTTATGCAGTTGAAATTTTCACTGAGAAGACACAGCCCTGAAGCCAGCGACCTGGCGTGTTGCCTTAAAACACACTCTTAGATGTAAAATAAGAAAAAAAATGGCTGGGTCAAAAGGTCCCAAAATTGTTAAGACTTCTATACATCCTGCCAAGAATTATACCAATTTCCCTTCTGTAGCATTTTTTTTATTGTTGTGGGCTGAATGTTTGTGCCCCCAACCAAAAAAAAAAATCATAGGTTGAAGCTCTAACACCCAACACGATAGTGTTAAGACTGGGGGCCTTTCAGAGGTCATGAGGATTAAATGAGGTCAGGGCGGGGGAGGGGGGCTCCCGTGATGGTAGTGTTTCCCTAGAAGAAGGGGAAGAGGCACCTGAGTTTTCTCTGGGCGACACGAGGACACATCGAGAAGGCAGTCATCTGCGAGCCGGAGAGCGGACCCCCCCAGAACTGAATCTGCAAGCACTTTGGTGTTGGCCTTCCAGCCTCCAGAACAGTGAGGAATAAACGTCTTTTGTCCCAACCTGTGGGATTTTGTTACAGCAACCTGAGCTGACAGAGACAGTTATGTTTTTATTGTTTGATCATTTAATTTGCAAACACTGGTATAAGATTATTGTTTTAATATACACCCTTTTAATTATCGGGGAAGGTTTTCTAATATTGCTCATTTTTATTTCTTCTTTTGAGAATTTCTGGCTCATGTCTTTAGCTCATTTTCAACAGAGATGTTTATCTTTTCCTATTGATTTGTAAAAGCTCTTTATAGATTAAGATAGTATTCTTTATTTCTCATAATAATATGTGAATGTTTTTCTCAGTTCTACACTTTAATTTTTATTGACTCTGGGTTGTTTTTTACGTACAGGAGTTGAGAGAACAGTGTAATATTCTTTCGGGGAAGGGGGGTGGGGACTAGGAGACACAGGTGCAAAAGAAAAGCACAAAACACGAAGTGAAGGAAAGGATTCACAGTGAAAAGTCAACCTCCCTTCCTCCCGGGTGAATAACCACTGTCCCAGTTTGCCCTGAACTGAAGGACTTTTGGGGACATGGGATTTTCATTACTAAAACTGGGACAGTTCTCAGCAACTGGGACAGCTGGCCACCCTAACAGCCCCTTAGTTTCCTTCTCAGAGGCAATACTGTTACCGGGTTCTTAGGTAGCCTTTCCAAGCTATTATAAAAGTTTTAAATATTTATCTTCAAATCTTATGTGAATCACAGTCTATCAACCTGCAAATTTGGTCACATCACTTTATTTTCTCTAAATTAAATTAAACCTAACCTTCTTCAGGGGCGGGACGACCCAGAATCCAGGGGGCTTATGGAGTACTCAGAAAACAAAATTGAAAATCTCCCGTCCTTGGCCCCCCCTTGCTGCTTCCTCTTTCCCAAGCGCACAGGACTCGTTTCAAGTTTCGCAACTCTCAAGCCCTGCAGGCAGGACCTCTGGGTCCAGCGGCCTCTGGCCCTCCAGGCCTCTGTTTCAGCTCGGTCCCGAGCCCCAGGCAGGCGCAGTCCGAGTGCAGGAACGCCAGAGGAAGGCAGCAGGGTGAGCCATGAGCCCTACCTCTTCTATTATCAGCGCCTGATCTTCTTGGGACTCACACCCAATCGTCCATGCACTAACTACCTCCTGGGTCCCTGTGGTTCACATGCCGACCCTGACACTGCCACGCACCCCAGAATGTCTGCCCATCGCCCGCCTGCGTCGCTCCCCAGACACCTCCTGTGCTCAGCTGCCTGGGCTCCACTGTCTGAAATGCCTTCCCTCTCCTTTCACTCCTCTCTGCTCTTCACCTTTTCAGGACCCTCCCCTGTCCTGCAGAGAAAGAATTGGTCATCTGCTTCCTATACATGTTTCCACTCAACGCTCCTATATTAGCTCCCTGGGGCTGCTATAACAAATCCCCACAAGCCGGGTGGCTTAAAATAACAGAAATGTGTTCTCTCCTGGTTCTGTAGAAATCTGAAGTCAGGGCGTCAGCAGGGCCATGCTTTCTCCTGGGCCTCTAAGAGGAAGAGCTCCCTGCCCTCCTCCAGCTTCTGGTGGCTCTAGACATTCCCGGGCCTGTGGCGGCATCACTTCAGTCTCTGCCCCCGTCTTCACATGGCCTCATCTTCTTCACCCTGAGTCTCCCTTATGTGTCTCTCGTAAGGACTCCTGTCCTTGAACTCAGAGCCCACCTAAGTAATCTAGGATGATCTCACCTTGAGGTCCTTGACTTAATGATATCTGCAAAGGCCCATTTTCCAAACAAGGTCCCATGCACAGGTTCTTGGGGTGAGAATGTGGCCTTCTCTTTGAGGGGACACCATTTAACCCACTGCACCTCCTAACAACCCTTCATCTGAGCCTGGATGCCAACACTCAGACTTAGTCTTTGCGTAAGGTCACACCATTACAAAAAGGCAGCCAACACCTGAACCCACTTCCACCCAGTGCAAAGTCTGTGTTTTTTCCCACTAAACCTGTAACTCTTCCAGGAGCCTTTTCACACTTCCTCCCTCTCTCGTCCCCCACTTTTCTGGCTGGAGAACACTCCCCGCCTTTAGGCCAGGCCCCGATGTCTCTGGTGGCACTCCTCTCATGTTTTCCCACTTAAGCCTCATCTCCTGGTCTTTGCTCTCTCGGAACAAGGACCATGCTTTACTCATCCTTGTGTCTTCCAAAGTGCCTGGCACGGAGCAGGACACAAATCAGCACTCCAGAAATTCCCGTTGAGTTCTCCGTGGTGTCGGATGGGCCTCTCATACCAAACGGTCACCCCAGAGCGGAAACTGCAGAGAAAAGAATTGCTCAACACCTGGGGAAGCTGTCAGCTGCTCTCAGCACAGAGGTTAAAGATGAAAACAAACCAAAAGTCACGCATCCCTATGGTCAGGGGGAAATTGCACAGAGTAAGTCATAGGACTGTGCTGTTAGGGGACAGTGACCTCAGACCAGGGCTATGCACCCATTTTGGCATATCTGGTATGACATTGCAGCACTGCCTATTTCTAACTAACACTCAAATTTCTATCGTAGCACAGTACAACAGCCCCACTGGGACAGAGACTGTTTTCTCCAAGCACAGGAGAAAGCAGACAATGCAGCTGAGATCTGCTTTGCTATGAGAGCTGCAGAAACCAGCAAGGCCATGGAGATGTGGCTGCCGCTGTGGGAGGAGCCCAGGCCTGAGAGCACTGCTACAACCTGGCGATTCTCCAACCCCTGACCCCGAGCCTCGCCCAGCACACCCAGAGTCACGCTGTCACCACAAAGACCATCTTCTTTAGGAAACCCCAAGTCAGAGGCCAAGCCATCAAACTTTCCATTTGACAGTTTAAACCCAGTGATTTTAATAGGTATTTTATATATAAATTGGAATTGATCAATTAGTAAATTTGAACATTGCCTGGGGAGCCTTTTCTGAGTGAATATTTCCACTGAGGTTGTTGGTCTTCCTGGGATTAAATAAAGTTATTTTATAGAAAAGCACACAATTTGAAATGAAAGCGTACACATTACCCAACAGCCCTGAGCTACGTGAGTGTCTGGGCCACATTAATATATGCAACCTGGGACCTAACTGTGCTGGCCCGATGCTGCAACAGCCCCATACACGTCTCCTCTGCCGTGACCTCAGCAGAGGTCACCCTCCCTCCTACGACCTTGTCTTATGTCGTAGAGTCATTTGGCAATGACTCACAAAATGTCTTTTAGCAATTTTTGTATATTTTTATAAACATGTGACGGGCCGATGCCTTATCTCTCTAATCAGACCACCAGTTCCATGAAAACAGGAATGGAATTTTGAAAGCAGCCTGCCTTCCCAAACTACACCCTACCTCCAGCCAGACATGGGATGAGGACCCTTAAGAAAATGACCCTCCAAGTCACTGAGCCTCCAATCACCCTGCTTCACACCCTGGCTTCCTACCTCGGGCTGTGGTGCATGGGATGTATAAGCATTCCCAAGGTGGAGAGCAGCCTGCAGCCTTACACCAGGGACAAGGAACTCCACTCCTACAGGCTGCTCTGTAGCATTCTTAAACGACCATACAGAGGGGGTGCTAGGAGCCTACGAGCAGTGCTGGAAGGCCCATGGGCACAGCAGGCACCTTCATCCAGGATGATGGCTGGGGAAGGCTTTAGGAAGGGGAGGAATTTGAACTGGCCTGGCTAGGATGGATAGAATAATTTTTTAATAATTATAACTCCTTTTTTATTATCATAAAGTAACATGTGGTTATTGTAGGGGGAAAAAAGGATGGAAAAATGAAAATAAGAAAATGAAAATCACTCCCTTAATGTTACTACCCAGAAAGAAGCACCATCAACAGTTTAACATGTTACTTTCCTTGTTTTTGAGAAATGTATCTATAATATAATTTTAAATAAAATCATCCTATACAGAGGGTTCTGTAATGTGTTATTTTGCTTTTGAATTTATTATAAATTTCCTTCAATTCATTAATACTTTTGTATTTTTTTGCTTTTGTTTACTGTGCAATATTTCATATTATAATATTCACAATTTATGTAATCAGTTCCATATTATTGGATGTTTACTTTGGTTGGTTCTAATTTTTCTTTTTATTAACAATGCTACCATGGCCATCTCTGAAGCTTTATCTACGCATGACCCTGAGGATTATTTCCACGGTATGAAATTCCTGCATGAGGAATTTCTGGGTGCATAGTCATCCACATTTTAAAGCACAGTAAGATTTTGAAAAGTGAAATGAGAACAAAGGGCATTCAAGAGGTAAAGAAAGAAGTGAAGGCATAGAGGCAGGAAAGTTCTGAGCATGTGAAGATAAATAAACCACAAATGGACTGGTAGTTAAAGCATGTGCAGCTAACTAGTGGGAGATAAGACAAGAAAGAGTGGTAAGAGAATTTGCCAAGGACCTTGAGCGAGGGTGAGGGGTTTGTGTTTACCCAGCAGACTCTGGATGAAACCGTCTGGCTGTAGTTGACCTGGATTTAGAGGGGCCAGATGGATGAAGGGAGACCAGCTAGTTAGGTGGCTAATTGCCTTTTCCAGAAGAGGCACAATGAGAACCTGAAGGGGTCCATGGGTTTAAGAAGAGAAAAGCAGACACAGCCAATCACCAAATGACCCAAAGACGTCCACATCCTAATCCCTAAAACCTATGAATGTCACTTTACATGCGGAAGGGACTTCGTAGATGCGATTAAGTTAAAGCTGTGGAGATGAAGTTAAAGCCATCCTGAATTACACTGGGCGACCCTGGTCTAATCACGAGGGTCCTTATCTGAGGAGGCAGGAGAGGCAGAGTCAGGGAAGGAGATGTGATCACAGAAGCCGAGGTTGGAGTGGCAGGGCTAGAAGCCAATGAATGTGTGCAGGCAGCCTCTAGAAGCTAGGAAAGGCAAGGAGCCGACTCTTCCCTAAGACCTACAGAAGGAACACAGCTCTGCCAACACCTTGATTTTGACGCACTTCAGACTTCTGACCTCCAGAACTGTAAGATAGCAAGTTTGTGTTGTTTTAAGCCACTAAGCTTGTGGTAATGGGTTTCAGCAGCTATTTGGAAACTTAAATACAGACAGAGACAACACGCCACACAGCCCTGCTCTCATGGAAGGTGTCTCAAGGCAGTTTGGCTAAATTAGCGTTGAGAGGACAATAAGGGCTATAAGGCTCAAGGAAAAGGGATCCTTGTGGGCCAAGGTGTAAGGGCCTCTAGAGCCAGGCTCAAAAGGAGAACTGAGGCAGAGACCAAGCACACGTGGGAAGATGCGGTTGTTGGAGGCACCTGGGACATTGCTGCCCAGAGGCACAGGGACGGATGAGTTGACCTCTGCCTGCCTACAAGGACATTCTCCAGGGTGTAATGACTAGTGCAAATGCAAATGAACCTCAGGGGAGGAAAGATTCTTAGAAGGCCCATCTTTGCCTTTTCCTTCTGTATTTGTAACATCTCTTTTCCTACATGAGCTCCACAGGAAAGGGAACTTCCCCGGCAGTGCACTCCAACTGAACACACCAGATTTCCCAAGCCAGGCTACCAGCTCCCATCACATACCGCCAGCCCCTTGGCCGAAGGGAAGCCATCGCCTTTCACTTCCTCTCTTCTAAGGGCACAGACACCTGTGGGCAAAATAGGATGCTCACTTCTTCCTTCGTGAGTGTCATGGTGATGACGTGCTTGTGGTACAATGTCAAAAGAACGGCACAACTTCCGACTAATCTCACATTCTCAGGAACGATGACACACATTATTATTGCCATAGAGTCAGAGAGGAGAGTTCAGACTGCTCTGTCATGTGGAATTTCTGGTCCTAGAACACAGCAGGATCCCTAAGCCCAGAATCACACTATTCCAGGACCTGGGTTCTAAGTTCATAGACAGAAAGTTATAATAGTTCTATATTTCTACGCATTTTATAAAATAGCTTCAACATATATACATTGATAAATCAACATCAAAGTCTTAATTATTCATAGAGCAAGCAAATAAAATTGGCAAAATAAAGATTTTTAAAAAAACAATTGCTAAACCCAGTAATCGTGCTCCTGAGCATTTATGCCAGAGAAACAGAAACTTCAGTTCACACTAAACCTGTACATGAATGTTCGTGACAGCTGTATTGGTAATAGTCAAACACTGGAAACAACCCAAATGTCCTCAATTGGGTTAATAGTTAAATAAACTGTGGTCCACCCTTATATGAAACACTACTCACAATAAAAAAAAGAACCAACTACTGCCCTGGCCACTGTGGCTCAGTTGGTTGGGTGTCGTACTGCAAAGCAAAAGTTCACTGGTTCAGTTCCAAGTCAGGGTACATGTCTAGGTTGGGGTTCAGTCCCTGAGTGGGGGTGTGTACTAGAAGCAACTGACCAATGTTTCTTTCTCACATCAATGTTTCTCTCCCTCTCTTTCTCCCTCCCTTCCCTTCTCTCTTACAAATAAATAAAATCTTTTTTAATATATTTTATTGATTATGTTATTACAGTTTCCCATTTCCCCCCTTCACTCCCCTCCACCCAGCACACCCTCTCCATTCCCCCTCTTTAGTTCATGTTGATGTGTCATAAGTTCTTTAGCTTCTACATTTCCCATACTATTCTTGCCCTCCCCCTGTCTATTTTCTACCTACCATCTATGCTACTTATTCTACATACCTTTTCCCCCTCTCTCCTCCTCCCACTCCCCTGTTGCTAACCCTCCATGTGATCTCCATTTCTGTGGTTCTGTTCTGTTCTAGTTGTTTGCTTAGTTTCTTTTGGTTTTTGTTTTAGGTGTGGTTGTTAATAATTGTGAGTTTGCTGTCATTTTATTATACATGTTTTTTATCTTCTTTTTCTTAGATAAGTCCCTTTAACATTTCACATAATAAGGGCTTGGTGATGATGAACTTCTTTAACTTGACCTTATCTGAGAAGCACTTTATCTGACCTTCCATTCTAAATGAAAACTTTGCTGAATAGAGCAATCTGGGATGTAGGTCCTTGCCTTTCATGACTTGGAATACTTCTTTCCAGCCCCTTCTTGCCTGTAAGGTCTCTTGAGAAATCAGCTGACAGTCTGATGGGAACTCCTTTGTAGGTTACTGTCCCCTTATCTCTTGCTGCTTCTAGGATTCTCTCCTTCATTTTTACCTTGGCTAATGTAATTATGATGTGCCTTGGTGTGTTCCTTCATGGGTCCAACTTCTTTGGGACTCTCTGAGCTTCCTGGACTTCCTGGAAGTCCATTTCCTTTGCCAGAATGGGGAAGTTCTCCTTCATTATTTGTTCAAATAAGTTTTCCACTTGTTGCTCTTCCTCTTCTCCTTCTAGTACCCCTATAATTTGGATGTTGGATCGTTTAAAGATGTCCTGGAGGTTCCTAAGCCTCTCCTCATTTTTTTGAATTCTTATTTCTTCATTCTTTTCTGGTTGTATGTTTCTTTCTTCCTTCTGATCCACTCCATTGATGTGAGACCCAGCTTTCATTCCATCACTATTGGTTCCCTGTGCATTTTTCTTCATTTCACTTATTGTAGCCTTCATTTTTTCATCTAATTTATGACCAAAATCAACCAATTCTGTGAGCATCCTGATCACCAGTGCTTTGAACTGTGCATCTGATAGGTTGGCTATCTCTCAGTCGCTTAAAAGTACTGATTGTGAGCTTCCACTTCTGTTTGAGCCATCTTTCTCCCCCCTCCCCCCCCCAGCACTTTGGTCTGGTCGCACCTGTTACGTTGAGGGGTGGCACCTTAGGTGTTCACCAGGGCGGGCCACCACAGTCGCTGGGTTATACCGTTGTATGTGGGGGTGGGGTCTGAGAGGGAACAATGGTGCTTGCTCCACTCTCCATCGAACCTCAGTCCCTTCTGCTGCTTCCCCCAAGCAAACTGGGCCCTTCTTGTGCCAATTCCCATGTGGGTGGGCTTTTGCACTCTGTGGGACTTTCCAAGGACCTCTCCTGTGAGTCTGGGAGTCTCTCCCTGTGCCTCAACTCCCACAGGTGTTTTCAATCAGTGCCCCAAGGCTCTATTTCCCAGTACTGTGATCCTGGTTGTGCCCAGTGCCTTGCTTCACAATCGCCGCCTCGCTGGGTCTGCCAGTTGCCACTTGCAAGCTCAGGGTCCACCTGCTATAGTCTTGCACACCCCGGATGCCTTACGCACCCAGTCCCAATGCTCTCTGCTCTCCCAGCCACAACCTAAGCCCAGCTGCCCAACTCCACCCCTCCTACCAGTCTGGAAGAACAAGTCTATTTTAACTTCTTGGTTGTCCGACATCCATTCAGATCAATTTTCTGTCAGTTCTGGTTGTTATTCTATTTCTAAATTGTTGTTGTCCCTATCTTGGTTGTGCAAGGAGGCACAGTGTGCCCACCTATGCCTCTATCTTGGCCAGAAGTCCAAATAAATAAAATCTTTATAAAGAAAAAAATGAAAAGAACAAGCTAATGATACCACAACATGGATGAATCATGTGTGGATCTCCAGGGAATTACACTCACTAAAAGAAAAGCCAACCCCAAAAGATTACACAGTGTATAATTCCATTTACATAACACTTTTTTAAATTTTATTTATTTGTTTTCAGAGGGAAAGGGAGAGAGAAAGAGGAAGAGAAACATCAATGTGTGGTTGCCTCTCGCATGCTCCCTAATGGGGATGTGGCCCGCAATCCAGGTATGTGCCCCAACTGGGAGACTGGGAATCGAACCAACAACCCCTTGCTTCACAGGCTAGCACTCAATCCACTGAGCCACACCAGCCAGTGATAAAAGCTTAGAAATGATCAGATCAGCAGGGAGGGGGGAACACAACGGAGGTGCCTGGGGTTATAAAAGGGCAACAGGAGGAATCTTGGTTGTGACGGCCACATCTTCACATGGTGGTGGGTACACAAACCTACACATGTGATAAAACTGGTCAGAACTAAATACATACACACACATACACTATGTATACAAGTTAAAACTGGTAAAGTCCAGATAAGACAGGTAATCTATACAAATATCAGTTCCCTGGTGGCAATATTCTGAAACTGTAAAGGATACAAAGGACCTCTCTGCATTGTTTCTTACAATTGCATACAAATCTATAATTTTCCAAAATTAAAAATTTAATTAAAAATTGTTTTTTAAAAATGATGATCTAATGTATTTATTTAGAACACTCCACCCAATAATTAGAGAATCCACACTGTTCTCAGGTACACACGATGTAACCAACCCAGTCCAGTTTGCCCAGGGCCTTTCTGACTTTAGCACTGAAAGTCTCATCCCAGGAAACTCCTTAGTCCCAGATAAACTGGGCTGGTGAGTCACCCTAGCATTTGCAAAATTGATTGCGAACAATTCTCAGCACATTTCAAAGAATAATACACACCGTATTCTCCAACCACAATACAATTGAAATTTTAACTTAATCAATCAAATGATTTTTTTTAATCCTTATACATTTGGAAAGTTCAAAATGCACTTCCAAATAGCTCACAGGTCAAAAAAATCAGAAGAGAAATTTTAAAACACTTAAAACCAAACAGCAGGAAGATACTCCATAACCAACAATACTCAGCGTGAGTGAAGGTGCAGGAACCTGTGCATGCTCCTGCCCTCAGTCCTAGAGCAGGTGGCACCTTCCTGTCAGGCCACTGGGCAACGTGGGGTGTACCAGCCTCCTGTAGAGGGTTCGTGCTCTTGGTCCAGTAAATTCCACTTCTAGGAACTAGAAGTAGAATTATCTACGGTAAGGACAAAGATCTATATTCAAGATAGCTGCTGTCGCATTGTTTCTAATTGTCAAAATGAAAGTACAAGCACCCTAAACGTCTCAGTTCAGGAGATTAGTCAAATAGCTTTTGGCACATGCATGGGACGGATTATCACGTAGCCAGGAAAAACAACATTGAAGAACAGTTACAAATGGCATGGGAAGTACTTAATGGTATAGTCTCAAATAAAAGGAGATATGTATGAATGCATATGTAGTACAATCTCAACTATGGGAAACAAAGAGAGGAGAAAACACTGGATGGAGTATGTTAACAGATTTGCACCATTATCTGTAGTCGGCAGAAAGTGATTTTCTCATTTAAACTTCTCTGTATTGTATTTTCCAATTTTTCCCTACAACATACTTGAATAGTACTTAACTTCTTTAAAATGGTGTTTATTTTTTAATATTACCAAAAAGGGGAGAGGGAAGAGTTAGTTAAACACAGAGAGTTATTGAGAAGTCAGCTTACAAAATACATTGCAGATAAGAACCTAATGTAGCAATACTTCCATATATTTGTAATAACCCCACACTGCAAAATACCCAAAGTCCACCGACAGTAGAATGGATACATCCATTGCAGTCTGTTCACACCAAAGATTATTACAGAGCAATGAGAATGATCTACACCCACGTACAACAGTATGGGTGAATCTCACAAATATAACGTTGAGTGCAAGGAATAAGACCTAAGATTCCATTTGCATAGAATACAAACATTGGCAGACCTAATCTATGCTGTTAGAAGTCAGGAGGGTACTTTCCCTTGGGGGAGGGGTTCAGAGACTAGATGGAAGCAGGAGGGAAGCTTCCAGGGTGCTGGTAACGTTCTACTCCTCAGCCCAGGTGCTGGTGACAAGAGGGGGTGTTTAGTTTGTGACCAAGTATAAACTGTGTGTTTATGATCTGTGTTATTTTCTCCATAAAAATTATACATCAATATAAACTTTTCAAAACAAAAAAAAAAATAATGGTGCTTGGAAGCACACTTGGAATTTATCTTCCCTTAATTGGATAAAGATTTTTAAAAAGCTACTTGGCTTCTAGAATTTTTATTAATAATTCAAATCTCCCAATGCACGTCCCAGTCAGAGCAGCGTCTACTGACACATCTTGTGACCCTTGCTGTGAAACCCACTTCCTGCCCTGGCTGGCGGTTTGCCTCTCCTGGTGGACGTGGAGGCATCCCCCGCCCACCAGTAATAATCGGTTGCTATGATTTGATGTATACAATACGTATGGACATCAACATGACCTCACACAATGGGGCACAGCGTGGCTTAAAGGGAGGGGAAGAAAAGGTGTGAACGTGGGTCTTATTCACAGGGGAGACTTTCCTTAGTGGGTTTCCTCATTCTGAGGATCCTCACCGAGTCAGAAGCCTCAGAGTCAGTGTCTTGGAGGCCAGAGTCTCCACCTACTCCACCAAGTTCCTCCACCTTGAGAAACTGACTAAATTTTCTGGCCCTCACTTTCCCACAAAGTAGCCTCAGATGTGTGCAAATGACTCAGTGTGTGTGCTTCATCTCTGTGTTTTTAAATTTTGAGTCAATATTACAAACTTAGGGTACTTTACACTAAAATGTGGATCTCTGGCCCCACTTGGATAACTGGAAGGTCTTACATCACTGGGCCACCTTTTCAGGAGGGGACAAGCAGCTGGAGACGAGGGTCCTCTGTCTTTGGACAGGCACGTCCTCTCCAGTTTGCCAGTCCCTTCCACATGTCATTATGTCTCCAGCAATGAGGTCCAACACCTGTTGCCATTTATTATTCCGCGTGCCTTGTCATTTTTTTAGCATACAGAAACATCTCCTGCAGTCACTTCTCTATCTGAAGTGGAAAAAATAAGACACACCAAGAGAGCTGAGTTTCAAAATAAGCAAGAGACCATATTTCCTTGTAGAAGCAGAGAAATATTCCTTTGCACTTGGTTAGCCTCCCTCAGTGGTTCTAGCTCAGGGTCTCTCAGATGCTGGCAGTGACCCCAGTCATCTGAAGGCTCGACTGGAGCTGGAGGACCCGATTCCAGGAAGGCTCACACTCAAGGCTGGTAAGTTGATCCTGTTGGTTGTCAGGGGCTCTCGGTGCCTTGCTGTGTAAACTTCTCCACAGAGATGCTTGAATGTCCTCATGACATGGTGATTGGCTTCCTCCAGTACAAGTGGTCCAAGAAAATGCAAAAGAAAAGACACAATGTCTTTTATGACCTAGCCTCAGGAGTCAAACTCCGTTATTTCCACAATATCCTATTGGTTTCACAAGACAGCCCTATTGCAGTGTCAGAGTGGACTACACAGGGATGTGGATCGGGGAGACGTGATCCATTGGGGTGTCTCCTGGCAGCTGGATCCGTATGGTTCTATCACATTTACAAGAGACCTACCTAACGTACAAGGACATGGAAATGTTTGAAGTAAAGCTGGGGTGGCTTTATTAGTATCAGACATCATAGACTTTTGAAACAGGCATTATTATGAATAGAAAATTAGGTTAAATAATGTTTTTAAACATTTAATTTACTAAGAAGATATGATTATTATAAACCTAATAAACTTAATAAAATAGGTTCAAAATATATAAAACAAAAAATCGACAAAACTCAGGGAGAAACTGACAAATTCATCATTGTACTAGATGCCAACACACCTCTGTTATCATCACATCAAGGAGACAAAAAAAATAGAAAAGTCAGGAAATCCGAACAACTAATAAGTTTATTTATTGGACATATATAGAATTCATATAGAGAATCCAAACATAGGGATGACACATTTGGGACATTTATAAAAATTGACCAAGTACTAAACCACAAAACAAGCCTCAACAAATTTCAAAGGATCAATATCACTGCATTTCCCAGTATAATGCAATTAATAAGAAGTAAATAAAATATAATTATTTTTTAACTTCCATATACCTGGAAAAATTTAAGCACACGTTAACTCATGGGTCAAAAAAGAATCGTCATGAAAAATGAAAAGTTCAGTCTATTATATTACAAAGCACATTAAATTTGGAATACCATTAGTTTAACATGAAAGTCATATTGGTTCATATGGTTTGAGAGCAAGCTTTCTTACAATTGAAGAAAAAGTCTTTAAATGTTTTTAAAAAGCTGAAAATGTTTCATATTGACATTCTTTCATGCAAAAAGCGGCTTTTTATTTTTCCACTCATGCTAATGTATCTAGAGAAACTGCAAATGTAGATCAAGAAGCAATAAAGATATTTCTCTAATTTTACCTCAATATATAAATATATATATATTAAGAAGTCTATAGGCTCTGGCCAGGTAGTTCATTTGGTTAGAGTGTCATCCCAACACACCAAGGTTGCAGGTTTGATCCCCAGTCAGGGTACATATAAGAATCAACCAATGAACGTATGAATGAGTGGAACAACAAGCCAACGTTTCTCTTTCTCTCTCTCTCTCTCTCTCTCTCTCTCTCTCTCTCTCTCTCTCCTCTCTCTCTTCCCTCCCTCTTCCTCTCTCTGTCTAAAAAACCAATCAATAACAAAAGTCTATACACTTGATCATATTTTTTAGTTTAATAAAACTTTCACCATTAGAAACAAATAAATCTCAGGAGTCAGAACTAAAAAGAATTGACTTACTATGGTGCTGATAAAGGGATACTGGCCAAAACTTAATCACTTAGAAGATATATGAAGGACTGAAAATATAATCCTTAACTATGTGTCTAACTAAATATTACAGTTCTGTTGGTAAAGAAAGAAGGGTGAAGTAACTATCAGAGAAGCATCAGCAGACTGTCACAGAAAATCATTACTAATTCAGACTATGAATCCAATATAACCTTGATGCCAAAATCAAATACACAGTATAAGAAAAGAAAATTCCTGGCTAGACTTGCTTGTGATGATAGAGTAAAAAGTAAAAGTAAAAAGTTCTAAACAAAATATTAACAACTCAATCTAACAGTACATAAAAAGATAAGACATTATGACCAAGTTTCATTTATACCAGAAATTCAGGAGTGCTCTGACATTAGAAAATCAATCATTATGATGTACCACACACTAACAAATTAAAGAATAAAAATATGTGCATCTCCACAGTGGCTGTGCCAACTTAAATTCCCACCAACCATGCACAAGGGTTCCCTTTTCTCCGCATCTTCACCAACACTTGTCATTTCTTGTCTTTTTTATAATAGTCATTCTGATAGGTGTGAGGCGATGTCTCATTGTGGTCTTGATTTGCATTTCCCTGGTGGTCAGTGATGATGAGCATCTTTCCATGTTCCCGTTGTCCATCTGCATGTCTTCTTTGGAAAAAATGTCTCTTCAGACATTTTGTAATGTGCAATAAATTGGTACAATTACTGTGGAAAGCAATATGGATGTTCCTCAAAAAAATAAAAGTAAAACTACCATGTGATCAAGCAATTTCACTTTTGGGTATTTATCTGCAAAAATAAAACACTAACTCAGAAAGATATAAGCACCCCCATGTTCATTGTGGCATTATTTACAATAGCATAAATATACAAACAACCTAAGTGTACATTAATGGATAAATGGGTAAAGATAATGTGACACATAATATATATTATACAAAATACTGTGTACACAGAATGGAATATTATTCAGGCAAGAAAAGAGTAAAATTTTGCCATCGTGACAACGTAGATGCACCTTGAAGATATTATGCTAAGTAAAATAAATCAGAGAAAAACAAATACTGTATGTATGATCTCATCTGTATGTAGAATAAAAAACAAAACAAGTGAACAAAAATAAAACATGCTCGTTGGTACAGAAAGCAAATTGGTGGTTGACAGAGGTAGAGAGTAGCGGACAAAAGAAATGGGTGAAAAGCATCAAAAGGTACAAACTCCAAGTTATAAAATAAAATAAGTCATGAAAATATAATGTATAGCATGGTTACTATAGTTAATAATACTGTATTGCATATTTAAAACTTGCTAAGACAGTAAATCTTAAAAGTTCCCATAACAAGAAAAAATTTCTGTAACTGCACATGGTGATAGATATTAACTAGACTTACTGTGGTTATGATTTTGTAGTATATGCAAATGTTGTACACCTAAACTAATATAATGCTGTACGTCAACTATACCTCAATTTTAAAAAATAAATAAATAAGAGCCTCTCACTAGATGCAGAAAAAACATTTGACAAATTTACTAATCATAAAAAATTTTAGCAAATTGGGAATAGAAAAAAACTCTTAATCTATCTAAGATTAACTAACAAAAACCTATGAGATACATCATTCTAATAAAGGAATATAAGGTCACTCCCTTTAAAATAAGATAGCATGCCCACTCTTACCACTTCTGCTTAAACCACAGTGGAAATCCTGGCAAATGCAATGAGACAAGAAAAAAAATTAAAGTCATAAAGATAAAAAATAAAAAAAATTATCATTAATAACATGATATAATTATCTTAAAAGTATCTATAGAATGTTGCAGAAATTTTGGCAAAGTAACAAATATAAGATCAATATTTAAAAATCTACTGTATTTACATACACCAGCAACAGAAAATATAATTGTAAAAAAAGAAACTCATTTAATGTAACTCTGAACTATAAGTACATTACAATAGACAAACAAAAAATGCTCAATACATGTAAGAGAAAATAATAAAATATTATTAGAAGACATTAATTATACCTAAACAATTTGAGAGTTATATCATGAATATTTTCATTCAATATCAGAACCATATAAATTAGCACAATCACTGTGAACAGCATTTGGGATTATCTTGTGAATTTAAACATTCACATGCCCTATAATCCATGGGCACAGGATATGTAAGAATGATCATAGTATATTATTTGTAATAAAAAAATTCTACATATAACACCATTTTCATAAGGCTTAAAAACAAGCAAAAGTAAATAACAATTAGAGTTTGTGGAGATATATTATATATATATTCTACTCTTTTAAAAGCAGGGGAATAATGAACACAGAGCTCAGGATGGTGACTACCTCTTCGGGGGAGGCAGGCGTATGGAACCGGGAAGACACACAGGGCAGATGCAACCATATTCTAATTCTTGGACGAGGCAATGTGTTCGCAGGTATTCATTTTGTTAGTATGTTTCAAAACATGTATTTTACACATATTATTTTATACATAAAATTTTAAAAGAAAACAAATTTCCTTCCAAGGGAACAGACACCCTTTTCCTAAGAAATAGATGAGGCCTTTGCTGCAGATGGTGAAAAACTTACTTTTGTGAAGTGAAAAGTTCCAGCCAGATTTTACTTGGGCTACTAGATGGGGCTGGAAGCCTGAATGGGCAGGATGTGGAGGCAAATCAAGCCAGAGGGTGGAGGGACAGTCTTGCCCTGGGAATCAGAGTGGGTAGTAGCCGGCTCAGCAGCACTCAGCTCTCTGATAGAGATTCAGGGTTCATGGACAACTGGCAGTGTGCCAGGAGCCAAGAGGGCAGACGGGAGGGATGATTTGTGGCACCAAGGCCAGCCACACAGGCGAGGCTTGGGGCTGCATCAGCTCTGGAACGCATCCTAAGAACAATCACAACTGGATTCCTGCCAGAGCAGAGGGACCGGGACAAGCTAAAGCCTTTCAGGTCCAGCTGAGCCTCGGGCAAAAACCAATTCATAGAATGTTATTATCTTTGGGAACCAGGGTTCCTGGAAACGAAAGACACAGAGACTAGACCTGGAGATGAAAAAGAGTGGGAGTGAGGGGGAATCTCACTTTAAGATGCTTGTGAAGAAAAGGGTACCCACTACACCTAGCAAAATACTCCCTGGCCTCTGGGGCTCTCCTCTCATCCCATCCCCAGCTCCACCAACCATGAGCCTCGGGCTGACAGTATCATTTCATCTGCCTGGCGGTGCAGTTTAAGGACCCCGGACAAGCGAGCACCCCCCCTCTTCTGGTTAATGCCTCTAATGTTGCCACTTTCTTAGTTTAGGTTGTTCTTTCCTACATTCAATGACCTTATAGCACCAAAGCTGTTTGCAACTGTCCTGTCTCTGTGTAGTGATGTGATTAGAAATATATATTTGGTCTTGTCAGCAGCTCCTGGCAAGAAGCTCCTAAAACTATTGTAACTTCCGGAGTGATGGGGTGATAGGAATATCTTTTGTTCCTATCTAACATTTGTCTTAGTCCTTGGTTCCTGACACAAGAGCCTCTAAGACCCTTGGAATCTCCAGAGTGAGGAAAGCATCTTTTTGTGTGCTACTGAGGTATTCATTGGCTGGTATGCAGGGACCCCTACATAGCTACATGGTGAAGAGTGATTCTAGAAAGACTAAGGCATGATTTAGAGGTTTGAAACTTCCAGTCTCATCCCTACCCCACCTCCGGGGATGGGAGAGAGGCTAGAGATTGAGTTTGATTACCAATAACCAATGACTTAATCAATCATGCCTATGTAATAGAACCTCCACAAAAACCTTCAACAATGAAGTTCAGGGAACTTCCAGGTTGGTGAACCCATCATGTTGTAAAAGGCACAGAAGCTCCACCATACCTTGCCCTGTGTATCTATTCCATTGCCTGTTCTTGAATTGTATCTTTTATAATAAAATGGTACAAATAAAATATTCTCCTGAATTCTGTGAGCCATTCCAGCAAATGATCAAACCAGAGAAAGGAGGTCGTTGGAACCTCCAATTTACAATCCCTTGGTCCGAAGTACAGGAGGCCTGGTACCTGCACTTATCATCTGCAGCAGGGGCAGTCTTGTGGGGCTCAGCCCTTTAACTTGGGGGATCTGATGCTCACTCCAGGCACACAGTGTCAGAATTGAATTAAACTATAGGACACTCAGCTCGTGTCAGAGAATTGATTTATGGGGGGAAACACCCACATATTTGGTATCAGAAGAGTTCTGTGGATAGAAACAGAACATAGCCTATGTTCTCCCTCATTTTATGATCGCTGTGTGCGTCCACAGGTTGCATTCCCTTTGTTAGGCTGTCAGCATTCTAAGGTTGGAGTTATATCTAACTTTTTTATTATTTCCTATGTGAGACTAAAAACCTTTAACTTCCATGATTAAAGTCTTTTTATAAGTAAGATTTTATTGAGCCAAAAGTGCTAGCCAAAAAAAAAACAGTCTTGGGGCCCAGAGTGTAAATAAACTACCAGTAGCATGGCGAGGTGGAAAAGACAGCATGTCCATCATCCCAGAGTTCTGCCAGTGTTTTTATATGTCAAGTAGGAGGAAGGGGAAAGAGAGGTAGTCTGAAAGAGTCTACATGAGCTTTAGGCAAAGGGTGGGAGAAGGAGAAGTACAGCCAGCTCTGGGAGAACAGAGTCCACATAAAGAACTGTCCACTCCTGCGGAGTGGCTGTGGACAGCAGTCCAGAAAGCCCAGAGCTCCTGGAGTTAGATGGTCCCTGGCTGAAATAATCTGCAGAAACAGCCACCTGGAAATTAATCCAAAATTCCAAGACGCAAAATGAGAACATGTCAAGTCTTTTGGTAGGTAGCCCACAGACAAACAGTTCTATCTCTTTCTCTCACTCTCCAGGGGCTGTAATTCAATTTAGAGCATCTCATAATTGTTTTTTCTTATCATCTGTCAGCTTCCTTAGAACCTTATGCTTAAATATCTCAATAAACTGATAAAATTTGAACTTTTAAATCTGGGGAAGAAGGAAGACACTTTGAACTATTGTCAGTTCTTCAGTATAAATTTTCAGGACTTCTTAAAGATAGATTTTGATATAGGAATTTAAATGTAAGGGGAAAAAATTTTAATTATGAGGTTTCTTGAAGCAAAAGGGGGAAATAACCTGTCCATTCAGAGAGATGATTTTTTAAATTATGATTTGTCTATGCCCTAAAATACTGTGGAGACATTAAAAACAACTAGTTCTCTATAGATTACATGGAAAGCTGTCATCAGATATATTATTAAGTGGAAAAATAAACTTGCAAAACATTTACAATGCGATTCTGTTTTTATTTTAAAAAGACAAAACAAAACAAAAAGTTGTAAGCATCTATTTAGAGCAGTGAAACTACTCTGCATGATACTATAATGCTAGATATATGTCATTATAAATTTGTCCAAACCCACAGAATATACAGTAGCCAGAATGAGTCCTAATGTAACTTAAGGGCTCTGGGTGATAATGATGTGCCAGGGTAGGTTTATCAGTCGTAACAGCTGTACCACTCTGCTGGGGGACGTTAAAATTGGAGTAGACTATGCATGTGTGAGGACAGAGGGTACATGGGAAACTTCTATACCTTCTGCTCACTTTTGGTGTGAACCTAAAACTGCTCTAAAAAAATAACATCTGTTTTTTAAAATTGTTTAAAGATAAAGCCAGAAAAACACTGCAAAATTCATATGCATCTGTGTTGTAAAAAAGGTCTAAAAGATATAAACATAATTATAAACAGTGGTTACCTCAAGGGCCACATTTCTCAAACTCTGACATGTATACAAATTACCTGAGGATATTGTTAAAATTGTTAGGATTCATATTCAGGGACTTCTGGTCAAGATGGCAGCATAGGCAGCCATGACTTGCCTCTTCATGCAACCACATCAAAATTACAACTAAAATATAGGACAACAATCACTCAGAACCATCAGAAATCAAGTTCAATGGGAGTCTGACAACTACAGAATTAAAGAAACTACATCCATCTAGACTGGTAGGAGGGGCACAGATGTGAAATGAGCCAGTCCCTCACCCATGTGTGATGGATAAAAATTTGGGAAGGATATCTTGAGAGAGAGGAGTCCCAGCCCCACACCAGACCCCCCAGCCCAGGGTTCCAGTGCCAGAAAGATAAGTCCCCACAACTTCTGGCATGTCTGGCATCAAGGCGGGCAGAGGCCATTGTCCCTTTTCTAAACCCTCCCCACACTGGGCCAGCAAGCTGGTGCCATAGCTGAGACTCCATTAACCAGGCTAACACTCTTTGACCTGACTTGGAGAACCCCAGAGACTCCACCCCACCCAATTTACAGGCCCACCCAAACTGCTTTTCTATGTGAATGGCTGGTTTGGCTCTTGTTTCACAACTTCCTAAATCCTATCTAATGAGCAACAGTTGGCCTCAATGAGCACCACATCCTGCACCAGCAGCAACCAACCTAGATTCACAGCTTAGCTTTGCCTGCAAATCTTCAAGCCCAGCACAAGTAGCAGCCATTTCAGATTGCTTTATGGCTCGGGCAGGATGTCCCACACAAAACACAGGTTGGGGCTGACCTTGGCCTACACCACCCAGGAAACTCCAGGGCCAATGCGCCCAGTGGACATCTATAGACCATGTCAGAGCACCACCACCCTGCCCCTGCACAGCTGATCCTCCACAGACAGAGGAGGTTGGTGGTCAGTGGTCACAGCCAATCCTTGCAACTGACTGGCCTGGGCAAATCCCTCCCATTGATCTGCCAACAGCAACCAAGACTCAACTACAAGATGAGAGTGTACTCACTCCACCCGAAGAGCCCACCTTGAGCACCCGGCTAGGGTAAAAGGGAAGGCTGTGCCACTGGACCCTACAGGGCACCCACTACATTATTACCTACCAAGACATAGAGTCAAAGCAGCTCTACCTAATACATAGAAACAAACACAGGGAGGCTACCAAAACAAGAAGACAAAGAAACATGGCCCAAATGAAAAAAAAACAGATCAAAACTCCAGAAAAAGAGCTAAACAAAATGAAAAATCTATAGATGCAGAGTTCAAAACACTGGTTATAAGGATGCTCAAAAAACTTAGTGAGGAACTCAACAGCATAAAAAATATCCAGTCAGAAACAAAGGATACACTAATAGACATAAAGGAAAATAACAGTAGGGTGGGTGAAGTCAAGAATCAAATCAATGATGTGGAACATAAGGAAGCAAAAACAACCATGCAGAACAACAAGAAGAAAAAAGAATCAAAAAAAAAAATGAGGATACTATAAGCAGCCTCTGGGACAACTTCAAGAGATCCAACATTCACATCAAAGGGGTGCCAGAAAAGAAGAGAAAGAATAAGAAACTGGAAATCT
Source organism: Tonatia bakeri (assembly GCA_004024845.1). Classification (NCBI taxonomy): domain Eukaryota; kingdom Metazoa; phylum Chordata; class Mammalia; order Chiroptera; family Phyllostomidae; genus Tonatia; species Tonatia bakeri. The sequence continues at coordinate 88,202 of PVIA01003456.1, read as the reverse complement.
ATCTAAAAAAAATAGTAAAAGAAAACTTTCTTAATTTGGTGAAGGAAATACACATGCAAGTCCAGGAAGCACAGAGAGTCCCAAACAAGATGGATGCAAAGAGGCCCACTCCAAGATGTATCATAATTAAATGCCAAAAGTTAAAGATAAAGAGAGAATCTTAAAAGCAGCAAGAGAAAAACTGTTAGTTACCTACAGGGGAGTTCCTGTAAGACTGTCAGCTGATTTCTCAAAAGAAACTTTGCAAGCTAGAAGGGATTGGCAAGAAATACTCAAAGCCACGAAAAGCAGGGACCTACAGCCAAGATTGCTCTACCCAGCAAAGATATTATTTAGAATCAAAGGGTAGATAAAGAGCTTCCCAGACAACAAAAAAAACTAAAGGTGTTTATCATCACCAAACCACTATTATAAGAGATGTTAAAAGGACTTATTTAAGAAAAAGAAGATCAAAACTATGAACAACAAAATGGCAAAAAAAATACAAATCTATCAACAATTGAATCTAAAAAACAAACTAAGCAAACAAGAAGAACAAAGACAGAATCATGGATACACAGAGCATTTTAATAATTGCCAGATGGGAAGGGGTATGGGGGAATGGGTGAAGAGGTGAGGGGATTAAGAAGTACAAACAGGTAGTTACAGAATAGGCATGAGGATGTAAAGTACAATATAGGAAATGGAGTAGCCAAAGGACTTACACACATGACCTATGGACATGAACAATGGTGGGGGGAATTAATTGAGGGAGGGGGGTTGCTGGGTGGAGGGGGACAAAGGGGAAAAGTCAGGACAAATGTAATAGCATAAATCAATAAAATAATTCAGATTCAGTAGCTCTGGGGTGGGGCCAAGAATTTTGCATGTCTGACAAGCTCTCAGGCGTGATAAGCTGGAACCAGCTCATACTGGCTTGCAAGAGCTGATTGTTACATTTTCAGTTTTGTGGATCAGTTAACATAGTCATTATTTAAAATTAAGTTATATCCACTTACAATTAAATAAATTATATTTAAAACAGAAAATAGCCGTCACCAGTGTATTTCAGTTGCTTGGGGGTTGTTCCCCAAAGCAAAAGGTTGCCACTTTGATTCCTGGTCAGAGCACATGCCTGGGTTGCAGGTTCAGTCCTGGTCAGGGCATGTACGAGAGGCAACCAATAGATGTTTCTCTCTCACATTGACCTTTCCATCCCTCTCTTTCTCCCTCCCTCTCCCTCTCTAAGAATAAATAAATAAATAAAAGCTTTAAAAAATAAATAAAACAGATAATAAAAACTCAAAACTTACATTTCCTAATTAGTTTGTATTTTACTACTATCTATACTCTTGAGGTTGTACAACAGACTGCTGTATCTGTGTGGTGGAAACACTATATAATGGTGTGCTACTGTGTAAACTCTTCCCAATTTTGCATTCAGGAGCATCACATTGGTAGCAGGAAATGTTGCCATGTGTAGCCATGGTAGGAGTATTTACACCATGAACATCAACTACAGATCAGGGATTTTTTCTCCAGTGAGCTAGTTGTTAAAAATTCCCAGCACACCCCTGCTCCCAAGCATGTAGCGTGGGTCCAAGGCACGGGATTGATAAGGGAAAAGTTTTAAGAGTGAGAGGAAGAAAGAGTGCAGAACAGGGAGGCTATGAACAATGAATGCAAAATTTTGCCACACTAAGTTTTTCTGTATTCCTAGCTTGTTAGTGGCATGTAGCTTAATAAATGTTTGCCAACTGTATGAACAAATGAACACTGAAGAACCAAGAAGAGCTTCTAGTGGAAAACACAGGTTGACCCACTTCACTTCCCACAGGGGCTGGGAAGGAATGAGTTGGGTGTGCACTTCCGGGGGCCCCTGGCAGGGGAAGCCCAGGACTGGTCCTCTGGGCCCCTTCCACCTTTCCTGTATGATTCTGGTTCCAGTATCTGGGAGTCAGTATTTACTTAACTCCTACTCTGGAGTTCAGCAAGAACTATTCAGCAAGGAAACCCAAAGACTGCCAAAGGGAAACAAACAGCCAGGCCTGGAAGCGGATAGCAGGCACACCAGCAGACTCCAACAGCAAGGTTTAGGCAAGAGAGGGTTGCAGTAGACAAGGATAAGAGCAGAAGGGGGATTCTGTGTACAGTTGGAAGTAGATCTGACAAGACATGCTGATGAATTCTTCATGGGGTGTGAGAGATAGAGAAGGATCAAGGGTGGCCTGGGGTTGTGACTTAGCTTAAACCTGTGTCACATCGTGCCATGAAGGCAGGCCGTGTGTCTTCTTCCTCCTCATTGTACTCCCAGGTATAGAGAGTGGGTAGAGTGCCTGGCCAATGATTAAGGAGAGAGGGAGTTGGGGGATGAATAAGTAGAGGAGAGAGTACTCATGCCATTAATACACCCAAAGTCCTGCTTTCCCCCATCAAGTTTCTCCAGACTGACCCAGAGAAGGCTGGTGGCTTGCCAGGTCCTTCTCAAGAAAATTCTCATAGCCACCTGCCCTCCCATCTTCACAGCCTCAACTCCCATTCTTTTCTTTTTTTTTAATATTTTATTTATTTTTAGAGAGATAGGAAGGGAGGGACAGAGAGAGGGAGAGAAACATCGACGTGTGAGAGACACATCAACCAGTTGCCTCTCACATGCTCCCAACCAGGAACCTGGCCCACAATCCAGGCATATGCCCTGACTGGGAATCAAACTGGCAACTCTTTGGTTCACAGGCCAACACTCAATCCACTGAGCCCACCAGCCAGGGCTCAACTCCCATTCTTGAACAAAAGCAATGCATTAGCAACTAGCCTGTTGAGAAGTTGGTTTACCACTTTTCCCTCATCATTGGGTTCACCATCACATGGTTAGGCTATAGATCTGATGGCCGTAACAGGTAACCCAAATAACCATGATGTCAATGAGATAGAGAGCACTTCTTCCTCAGGTACTACTGTGGACCTAAACAGTCCAGGTTGCTACAGCAGCTCCACGTGGTGGAAACGAGGCACCATTTATTTTTGCTCTGACATCCCTGGGGGCTGGCTGTATCACAGGGTCTCAGACAGCTTATCACTACATCCGTACTCTAGACAGGAGAAAGAAGGAAGGGGGAGGGGGCATATAGGCAGCAGAGCCCTACCCTTTAAGGACATGCCCAGAAATTGCACTCACTCTTCCAGCGGCCCCAGAACTTGGCAGAATGGTCATGGTGGCTGTAAAGGAACCTAGGAATAGAGGCTTTGTTCCAGGAGATTGTCCCCAACTAAATTCCCATGACTGCGGGAGAAGATAAGGGGAATGTGGGGGACAAGGAACAGTTCTGCCACACGGGTTTCCAAAGCAGTGTGGTCTGACCCACATGCCAAGTTCCTGCTCCCTGTGTGAGCCTCTCGGGATAGAGCCCAGCTCAAATTCTCTCATTTTACGTACAGAATTTTTCAACACGTGAAACATGCTCACCCATAAAATTGCATGGCAGAGCCTTGACCATGCACATGGTGTGCGAGGCACTGCCTGAGGCTCTCTGCATGTTGCTTTATCTGATTCATAAGCAACCATCTGGCTTTGATCCCAGCTCTGTCACCTAGAGCTGCGTGGCCCCAGACAAACTAGGCAACCTCTCTATGCCCCTGTGTCCTCATCACTGAATACAGATGGTAACGAGAGCTCTAGCTAGTCGTAGGGTCCTTGTAATGATGAAATGAGCCAGCACAGTGATTCGCAGTAGTGATGTCCTACAAGTCACTGTGAACACTGACTTAGCACACATTATACAGTTCATTTCCCCTGGGGAAACACGCTATTCTTGCGAGTGGTCACATCTTCATCAACCAATCAATACATAACCTTGTTTTATGTGCGTTTCTGTTTAAAGAGACTTCATTTAGTATATTCTGTTGATTCATCAACATTGAACTCACAGCCAACAGCTCTGTAACTCATGCTTGAATGAAACTTATCTAACATGTATTTTCTCCCTGGGGTATATCAGTTTTCTTCCATTTAGGAACACTAGACAGCACTTCAACACTACCCTTGAGGGCCGTTTTGAAGACTGAAATCACCAACAAAAAGTCCAAACATGAGAAAAATGTGACCCCAAATAAACCTTAGAAAGAACAGTATGAGCACTGAAGCAAGAAGGCAGAGCATTGCCCCATTTGACCTCTGCTGGCGTCACGCAGGACAGGCAACTATATTTTTCAGCACTCTGCTCGTGTTCTCGAATGACCATGAGTATTGATATTGGGGTTTCAAATGAATTTTAGCAAGTAGGCACATTCAAAAATGTGAATCCACAAATCGTGAGGATCAACTGCATATAGACAGAAGACCCTCAGAAAAGTGCCTCGTGTGTAGGAAGCATTCGATAACTAGCGTTACTTTGTAAGCTGTACAACACCTGCTGAGCTAGGTCTTGCCATTCCCATTTTCTAGATGAGGAAAGTGGACGTCTGAGAGGTTGAAGAAATGGACCCAGGTCACGAAGCTGGGCTGTGGTGGTGTCAGGACTTGAACACAGGTGCAGCCCGGCTTAACTATTTCCTATGCTGCCTAGAACCTGGGACCCCTGTTCTCCCCTGCGGCCTCTGCACAGTCACACAGGTACTGGCAGAGTGGGATATATGCACAAGGCAGGCCCCATACACACCACAGAATGCCCTGTGTTTACGCCAGAGCTTCCTTTCCCAAACCTCCTCAGCTCTGAGACGCCTTAGCAACAAAGAGGTTTCCCAGCTTCCTCCTGAGGTCATGACCTGCCTCTCTTCTGGAAGTAGCCTTCCCATCCTTTTCTGCCCCTCCTGCTGCAGCACCTTTTACCCCACACCAGCCACCAAGGCAGCCTGGCAAAAATGGCTTGGGGACAAGTAGCTGATTGGGGATCCTTTCAACTGGCTTTACCCAACTGAGAACAGAAATCCCAGGAGAAAGAAAAGCAAAACAGCTCAGTGAGGAGGTAGAGAGACCCAGCCCAGTGAGCACCCACCGGGCACCTTGCAGAACAGGTTGGGCAGACAGAAGGGCGGGTGTGAGGGCATAACTGACCGCCCATCAGTACAGGCATTGAGAGGCCCTGGTGCCCACATTCTACAAGGTCTTCAGTAAAGCCAGCCTCTGCCTAAACCAGACAGGAAACCTGCCACCGTCCCAGACCCAGGATTCTGAGTGAGTTTTACATCTCCTCTGAAATCCAGAAAAATGTGCCATTCTGCAGCATTTTGCACTTCTGTTTACCAGTCATCAGCGGTCAATAAGCCATGGCCTGCAAGCCACACCCAGCCAGGAGCCTATTTGTATGAAGCTCACTAGCTAAGAATGGTTTGACGTTTTTAAAAGGTTGAAGAATGAGAAAAGAGGAAGAGGACAGGAGGCCATGTGTCACCCACATGCAGGATAAGTCTGCCAGCCCCTGACCCAGACTGACCAAGATGTGAAGGGCCTGTGACATCCATGTGCTATTTAACCTCTACTAGGCTAAATTTCCCCATCTGTAAGGCGGAGGCACTAGCAATACCTATGTCCCAGAGCTGTGAGAACTAAATCAGGTATAACTCATGCCCAGCCCTCAACACAGAGGTCTCTGGGCTTCTGCATGTGACAATGTGTCAGCTGATGGCAGCTGTGGCAGTGAAGTAGAGGCACAAAGTATGTGGTGGGAGGGCAAGAAAAAGGTCCCGTCCTGGCCGACTGGCTGACTGTCCCCACGGTACAGAGAAGTGGGGAAACTGAATCATGATGGGGGTGACTCATCTGAGGCCACCCAGCTAGAATCGGGCTGTCACCAGGACAACTTTCCATAGACTCGTGAAGATCCGTGGCCCGCTCCCAGGGCACCCATCCTGCTCTCCACAGCCCTGCCCGCCACCCTTCTGCACACTTCTGTCTTTGGCCTCTCTTCTGCAGGACTTCACTCTTTTCAAAAAGCCAACTGACCCCCCCCCATTATATTATTTTGTATCCTAGGGGTATTTTCATTTAATAGGTAACCCCCTAGACCTCTGGATACCCAAAGATATTTCTCTCTAATTGTTTAATGTCAGCCACAGTGACAGGCATTAGGAGCTCACATGCCACTTCAATCCAAAGCATTCCTTCATTTTACCAGGTTACTCCCAACATTGGGACCAAAGCTTCCCAGATCAACTATCCAAGTTCAGTACCACTTGTTGTGCTCACTCTCTGGAACAGACAAATCTAAGCACACGACTTAACCAGAGCTCAGCTCCCCTCTGGGCCAGTTTGCCTTCCATGTCTCCCAGTTCACCTTCCGAGTCTCTGGCCCCCAGTTCATCTCTCACCAGCATCTTGGTGCTTGAAGGACGCAGGACCTCTCAGGGGTCCTGTGAGAGGGCCCAGGCCACTTCTGTCTTTTAAGATTACCAGTGTAAATGGTATAAAGTGAAGAAGTGCCCTACAGAGTTATAGAACTTATGATCTATTTTAAATATTTACATTGCAAAATTAACACTCTCACCCCGAAGTATAATGCAGCCTAATGGTGCTAATCTACAAAATAATTTCAGGGTTTGTAACAAATATTCATTTCTCCTGAACTCTCAGGCAAACTGGCCCAGCAGTAAGACAGATGAAAGTTTCAAGTTGAACAGCACGTGCCTTCTTTCAGTTTTATTGGTGTATCTCTGTATCTGATTACAGCACCCATTTATGGAGAGATGGAATCCATAAAATAAGGCCCAAGCTAAGTGGTAAAGCTTCTCTTGCCTGGCTCTCCAGGGAATGCCTAGATGGTTTTCGTACTGCCTGGCCATGCCATCACCCTGCTCTGCCCTCTCTCCTCTCTCTCTGCTTCTAGGAGAGCCACCAGTTTCTTCTCCTTCTGGTGCTCAAAAAATAACTTTTAATTACAGAATTAGAAAGGGGGCCCTGGCCAGGTAGCTCAGTTGGTTGGAGCATCGCCCTGTACACCAGGAGACTGCGGGTTTGATCCCCGGTCAGGACACATACCTAGGTTGCAGGTTGCAATCCCCGGTCAGGAGGCAACTGATTGATCTCTCTCTCTCTCTCTCTCTCTCTCTCTCATCCTCCCTCCCTCAAATAAAAAATCAATAAACACACCCTAAGTTAAGAATTTAAAAAGAAAAAAGAAAGAAGGGGAGAGTAACTTTACTGTGAACAAGCAGTACCTCAACCAGGTGATCAAGATCAACAGTCACAGATCATGCTGATACTATTGTATGTACCCTTGATATGTGTGCTAATGGCACTCGACCTCTGTGATCTTCCTCCCCAAAACCTATAACCACATAACCACAGCCTAATCATGAGAAAACATGAGACAAATCCCAATTACTACAAAGTCACTGACCACTACTCCTTAATATTGTCAAGGAGGCTAAGGAGAAATTCAATGAAATGTGGTACCAGGGAAGGGATCCTGGAACAGGAAAGGGACATTAGGGTTAAAAAAAGAAAAGAAAAGAAATCTGAATAAACTATGGTCTTTATTAATAATACTGTATTGACATTGGTTCATTAATGTGTCATGCAAACCATATTTTGGTTTGTCAAGGTTATCAATAATATGGGAAACAGGGCATAGTGTCTTCAGAAATCCTCTACACTATCTCTGCAAAACAATTCTGCAAATCTAAAATTGTTCTAAAATAAAAGGCTTATTATTAAAAAATGATTCATGAATAAATGGCTCTGTTTCATCCTTACCCACCTCCAAAGCACACAGTACTAGGCATACATAGAGGGCAGTGTGGTGGAGTTGTTAAAAACATAGGCTGGTGTGGCTCAGTGGATTGAGTGCTGGCCTGTGAACCAAAGGGGTGCTGGTTCGATTCCCAGACAGGGCACATGCCTGGGTTGCAGGCCAGGTCCCCTGCAGGGGGCGCGCGAGAGGCAGCCACACATTGATGCTTCTCTCCCTCTCTTTCTCCTTCCCTTCCTCTCTGTCTAAAAATAAATAAAATATTTTAAAAAGAAAAAAAAGAACATAGGCTCCTGCACCAGATACATGAGGTCTGAGATGTGGGTCTGCCACTTACTACCGATGTGTCCTTGGGGGCATTTCTGGACTCCTGTAAGTTTCAGTTTCCTTCATATTAGGGGGATGTAGACAATAAAAATGGCATCTGTTTCATGGAACTATTGACAAGATTGGTGTGTAAAGCTCTTAAACAGTGCCTAAGTCAGAAAATACTTGCTGTGATATTCATATAAAATATATTCATATTTTGTGTGGTCAGGAGATAACATCTGGAAGGGGGGCTGCCCATCATGGGAGAGCTGCATGGTCAGAGGCCTTCCCACACCCCTCAAATCACACCACAAAGATGACCAGCTCCTTCTGAAGGGGACGGAGTCCAGGAGAGAAGGAAGACAGGGATGTCTGGAGACCTCACTCGGGAGCCTCTTGGAATGCCCGGGGGAAGTGCAGGGTGTTGCTGTGACTGCTACAAAGGCATCCTGGTCTCTGCCTTCATGTTCATGACCAGGGCACTGGTAAGCACAATGGCCGGAAGAGCTACTCAGAGCCCAGAAAAACAGAAAACATCTGCTGCCTCCCCTTGCCACCCAGAAGGGCTAGTCACCAAATCCTGCTGAAGCATCCCCACCTCCACCAGGAATGCTGGACGTACCACTCGCCAAATAACCACTGGGTAACTTGGGCCTCCAGCGCCCCCTCCAGCCAGGCTACAGCAAGCCCATCTCAGAGTGGCTAGGACAGCAATGGCCTTGACAACAAGGTTTCTGCTGAGCCCACCCCTCAGCATGTATGGAGCACCATCTGGGAGCAAGTGCCTCAGGTACACTTGCTTTCCTGACAGATGGAGCAGAGGCCTGTGCCAGGACTGAACTGGAAGCTCTAAAATTTGGGTGTGAGTTCTGCCACTGTCCCCCATTAGCTGGATGGCCTTGAGCAAGTCAACTTCTCGATGCCTCTCAATGCTCAGTCACTGGGAGAAACGGTGCCTGTCTAAAATATCTCACAGCTGGGGAGAATCATGCAGATGAAGGCGGTGGTGAGCCGTGAAACACCACGGTTTTATTATTCACCCAGCACCTTCCAGGCAGGACTTGCAAGGAAGGCTGCCTCGCAGCTCTAAATCTCGGCGTGTGGTGCAGCAAACGCACTCTTCAAAGTACTTGCACACAGAAGCCCTGGATACTTACAGGACAGGATCAACCCTCTTTGAATGATGAGGTAGCTGAGACCCAAAGTCACCGGGGAGGTTGGTGACAGAGCTTGCCCTGGGACCAGACTCCTCCTCCAGTGTCCCTCATCTCAGAGAGGCGGAGCCTCGCTGCTGGTTTCGGCTGATCCCGGGCACAGGATTCCTGAGTGTGCTCCTGGCCTGCTCCTTCGCTCCCGTGACTGCATTTTCTCCATCTACAGTACGGGAAGCATAAGCGCAAAGAGCATTGGATATGATTTCAACTAAAGGTGTACCTGTTTTATGGAGTACCTGCTTTGTGTGAGGCTCTTTAGCAGTATCTGGGGTACATGGAAAACAAAACAAAACAAAAATATCACAGTCCCTGCCTTCAAAGAGCATATAATACAATAACAATAACTAAAATTTGAAGTGCACTTTGCTATGCATCCTTCTTTTTTCTCAGTTTCCTTCACAGTGATAAGCAGGTGCCACTGGCATTGTTTTCCAAACACAGCCGTGAGGTGGGAGAAGCTGCCCTAAGTGGGGAACTGTGGGACCTGATCCCATTACACTTTGCACCTGGGGTACTCTCAAAAAAAAAAAACACAGAATATAAGACAAAATTTGATGATGACTATCATTTCATTTAGGACATCTCTTTCAGCTGCAAGTAACAACAAAACAAAAAAGCCCAGAACCCAAATGTGAGCTCACGTAAGTGAAAAGTCTAGCGGTGGGGCTGACCTGGCTTCCGGTGCAATCTAACTGGGGTTTCCACTACCTCAAAGACATGGTTTCTCTCCGTGCCTCAGCTCAGCTTTGATCTCCGTCCTGAGCTGATGTCTTCTCAGGCCACATGTGATGACAAAACAGAAACGGTTCGTGGTCCAGGCCCCTCAGGGAGGAGCCCCTGCCTCTCACCTAGAAACCTCAGCGGAAGCCTCATTGGCTCTGGTTTTAAACACAGACCGTGGCTTTGGCCAATAGGTTGACTCATACGGCAGGCTCACTCCCACCCGACCACAAGGGCGCAGAGTGGGGAAAGGGGGTTTCTTAAAGGAAGTTTGAGGTACTGTTTTACCCAAAGGGTGAATGCACGCTAGATGGTTTGACCATACACACGTGTAAGTGTGAATTAAACACCGTTATCTGCCTTGTCTGCATCTTTGTCTCCGATTCCCTGAACCTTCTGTCACTTGGGTAACAAGTTCACCTGTTAAAATCAAAACCACAACCTGCCGAGGGTACATAAGTGTTTTGAAGATAAGAGAAATTAAGTAAAAAATTCACAGTCCTGAAATATCAGATTTTATGGCTTGTTTTGCAGCAATTGCTGACTAACACTTTCTGTCTGCCAAGCAGGGTACTTACCGGGGGGTCCATCTTTCCCTTCTCACTTGCCCCATCTGCTCAGTGTCACCAGACTTGACAGTTCTGATTCAGAGGTGCCTCTCAGCTCTGGCCCCTTCTCTCCACCCCAGCTGCCACCTCTGTGATGCCGCCATCAACCCTCACCCAGACTTTTAACAGTGTCTCAATCGGCATCCCTGCCTCTGTCTCTCCTCACTCCGGTCCACACCCTCTCACCAAATGCTGACTAAGCCACACCGCTACTGTACGGGCAGACCTCCAGAGAGAAACAGAGGGAACACCCTGAGTGGTTTTCTAAAGAGAGTTTAATGCGGGGCTAAGTGAACCTGCCAGAGGTGAGGAAGCGTCCAGGGACTAGCAGGACAGGAAGCCTCTACCTCCGTAGGCCTGAGGGGCAAAGACAGGAAGCTTTGTCACCAGAGCCAAGGAGAGCTGAAGCCACAGGAAAGGGTATCTGGCAGAAGCTGTAGCCACAAAGGGACCCCTTCCGGGAATGTGGAGCGGGGAGGGGGAAAAGGCCCTCCAACCAGAAGGCCAGAGAGCCTGGGTGAAGCAGAGTATGGGGTCAGAGTAGGGTAGAGAATGGGCGGGCTGACGGGGAGGAGTGCAAACAGAAAATAGCCAGCACCCGCATGTGAAGTCTACATTTACTCCTCTCGCTCTCAGGAGCAAGCCCAACTTTTCAAGCCTGGTATTCCAGACATTCCAGCCACACTCTCTCCCTAGGACCTCAGGTCCCATTAATTGCCTCTTACTGCCCCGCATACCCAAGCCCATTACCCCAGACCAAGGTAGTAGCCCTTTCACAACTTCCCACCTTGCCGGGTGCTCTTCCCTCTGCTTGTATGATGCTCTCCCTACTCCCCATCCCCTTCCCTCCTTTACATGTCACACTCCTGTTCACACTTTAAGGCCTTTCTCTGATGGCCCCTCCTTCATGGACCTTCCACCAAGTCCCACAACCAGAGTGTCTTCTCTGTTCTCACTGCCGCCTGCATAGACCCCATCAGAGCAGCCAAGGGCTTGTTCTGTCTTCGACGGTTTACTTGTCTGTCTCCCTGGTCAGACTGTGAGCTCCTTGAGGTTGGTCATTAGGTCTCTTCTCCTCTCCATCCTTGGCCTAACCACAGTATCGGGCACACAGTCAGCACATAAATATTAATTGAATCTATGAATAAAAGGTGAAGAGAAGTCTTTTGTTTCTTTCTAATCTCCCCCTATTTTTTGTTTCCACAACACAGAAGCAGAGTAGGGCAGGAATAAAGAAAAAGAGATATTTGTACCCCAATATCTACCCTGTACTTTTCTCTCCCAATCCAGTTCCTGACTCTTCCTTACATAATATGGGGAGCCTTTCTTTTTGGCCTATTACTGGACAAGGTCTGAGTTTGAGCTGAGTGGACCTAAGGAAAGAGCTTTATCCACCAGACCCCTGCCGGGCCCCCAGAGCACCAGTGATGCTTGGGCAGCTTCCACAGGGTTTTCTGCAATAGCACCCACCCACCCCAGGAGAGGCCCTGCCAGCTAGTGGTGTCCCAAGGGGGACTGTACTGTCCCTGCTTATTATAAGCACAGACACTTTGTCAAAGTATCTCTAACCAGGCCCACAGGGACAAGACTCACCCTTCCTCTTTCCTCCATGTGTTCATTCATTGAATGCTTCCAGGCAGCCAAGAAATGAGGACACAGCAGTGAATGAACACAGAAGGTCCCTAGCTTCCCAAACCTATAGTCTGGTGGAGGAGACAGATTTGAGCAAGTAATAATAGTGTGATACAACTAGAAAAGAAGAGAAAGGGAAGGAGACAAGAGAGGGAAGGAGAAACCAAGAGAACAAATGGAACAAAAGAAGGCCAAAGCAGAAGAGTCATCACAAACCAGCACCCCTCTTCTAACATGAATTCCAGAAATCAAGGAACCTGGAGAGGAAGCATCAAGGAGCCAGGAGAGGTATTGCACAATAGCCCCTCACCCCATCATCTATTGCCTTCTCAAGTTTCAGTTACCTGCAGTCAATCCTGACCCCAAAATATTAGATTTCCCCAGCCTCCCACATCATCTGCTCCTGATATCTAACCTTAGACGTGTCATGCTCAATGGTCCAGGATCACCCAAAGCAGACGGCCTCCTTTTGACGTCTCATGAGAAGGTCAACAGTAGCCTAGTGCTGCTTCCCAGTGCCTGCGTCACTCTCAGCACACAGACACATCATGCCTGTGATGTGCACTCACATTGTCACAGGAAGGGTGAGTACAATACACAAAGATGGCCTGAAAGAGAGCGACCACACTCACATAGCTTTTATTACGGTGTATTGTTTGAACTTTTATTTTATTATTAGTTATTGTTGTTAATCTCTTGCTGTGCCTTTATCATAGGTATGTATAGGGGGAAAAACACAGTATGTATAAGGTTCGATACTATCTGCGGTTTCAGGCGTGCACTGGGGTCTTGGGACATACACCCATGGATAGAGGGGGACTACTGTATTCATTTCATAGGGCTTCCATAGCAGAGCGCCACAGACTGAGGGGCTTAAATGACAGGAACCATCGTCTCACAGCTCTGGAGGCCAGAAGTCTGAGATCAAGGTGTCAGCAGGGTCGGTTCCTTCTGAGGACTGTGGGAGAATGGCCTCCTGCCTCCCCTGGCCTTCACTGATCTGATTGCAATCACTGGCATTACCTGACTTGCAGATCGCACCCTCTCCATGTCTCCCCTTTGTACCTATTTCTCTTCACATGGCATTCATGTGCACGCTGAAACATACATAACAAAAAATGTACCATTTCCATCATTTTTAGAGACAGAATTCAATGGCATTAAGCGCATGCAGTGTTTTGCAACCATCACTACTGTCTACCCCCAGAACTTTTCATCATCCCAAACGGGGCCTCTGTACCCATGGAACAATAACTCCAGATTCCCCTCCCTGCCTCGCCCCTGGCAACCACTATTCTGCCTTCTGCCTCTGTGAGCTTGACTATGCTCAGTACTTCATAAGTGGACTCATACAATGTTTGTTCTTTGGTGTTGGGCTCATTACACTCAGCAAATGTCTTCAAACTTTACCCACGTTTGCTTGGCAGTCTTTTTATAAGGACGCCATCGTATTGGATTGGGGGCCCTCACTACTCTAGTATGACCTTATTTTAATATAACTAATTAGGTCTTTGATTACCTGGTTTTCAATTGCAGTCACATTCTGAGTTATTGGGGGATAGGACTTCAACATATGAATTCTGGGGGACAAATTCAACCTGCAACAGATATGCACTGACCAAGACAGAGATGGGAAATAAAGGGAAGGCAGCCCATGTGGGCAGAGTGGGAGGTGTGGATGAGCAAGCCTTTGTTTTGTTGACCCCTAACCCTGCTGTATTCCTGGCAGGAACACTTCCCTGGCACATGTCCCCAGCCTGTCTGACTCACTGGACAGGAAGGGAAGGGTGGGAATGGCTGGTTGCTGAGCCAGGGACCCTTCACCTCTAGCAAGGCCTGGCATAGCCTCGTGGGGACCCCCTGTGCACCAGCCATCCCCATTCTTTGTGTCCTGCCTGACTAGCAGGTGGCCACTCAGCCCTCAGAGGAGGTCAAGTGGGCCCCAATCTCCCTTGACAATGCCCTTATCCAGGCCCCAGCTGTCCTGGCTGAGAGGCTTCCGCTGCAAGTCACTCATCCGTCCACACAAATGGAAGCCTATTTCCCTTTCAACAAATAAAAATTAACACCCACTGTGGGCCCAGGCTATAGGCCCTGGAGACACAACAGCAAACAAAAGGAACAGCCATTGTCCGCCATGAAACGTACATTCAAATGGAGGGAAACAAGGACCCCAAAAAATCAATGTACACCATGTTGGGTAGTGATAAGGGCAATGGAGGAAGCAAAGCAGGGGAAGGGGTTAGGGGACACATTGGTTGGGCTAAGCTGTGTCATATATAAAGTCGAGAAACCATCAGTGAACATGGGTGTTTTCATTGGAGCAGAGACCCCAAAGAAGGAAGGATCCTAGGGAGAGCAACCCAGGCTGAGAACAGCAGGTGCCCAGGCTGAGAACAGCAGGTGCCCAGGCTGAGAACAGCAGGTGCCCAGGCTGAGAACAGCAGGTGCCCAGGCCAGAGGGGCAGTGTGCCTGTTGATTTCAAGAAACATCCAAGAGCCCAGGTATGTGTGTTTGGGGAGGAGACATGATGGACCTTATATGATACTGTTACCTGCAAGACAAGGAGACCTCAGTTCTTATCTTCTTTTTTAAAATTTTTTCAACTCTATTTTTCCTTAACCCCTTTATATTCCCCTGCCCCACCCCCCACAATCACCACACTGTTGTCCATGTCCATGAGTCCTTTTTTCTCTTTGGCCAATCCCTCTGTCCCCTAACCTCGCCCCACTCCATAGCTGTCAGCCTGCTCTCTATGAGTATGTCTCTATTTTGCTTGTAAGTTCAGTTTGTTCATTAGATTCCACAACTGAAATCATATGGTACTTGTCTTTCTCTGACTGGCATATTCCACTTAGCATAATGTCCTCCAGGTCCATCCACGCTGTCACAAAGGGTAAAATTTTCTTCGTTTTCACAGCCAAGTAGTATTCCACTGTGTAAATGTCCCATAGTTTTTTTATCCACTTATCTACTGATGGACACTTGGGCTGCTTCCATATCTTGGTGATTTTATCTCATCTTCTTGAAGAAAGATTTCAATCAAGAGACAAAGTGCAGTAAAGCAAGCAGGAATGCACTGGCTGCAGTGAAAACACACTCAGGATAGAGAGAAAAGGCTTAGCATACAAGAGGCCACAGGAGGGCCCAGGCTGGGCTGCTTTAGCTCACTGGGCAGTCAGAGAAAAGGGGGCCTTAGAGACATGTCCAGGGGGTTCACCCGGGACGAGATGCTCCTGCCTGCTGATCCCCTGGTTGCAAGTCTTGTGGGTCCCTTAGAGGTTAGGAGATGCATGCCAGTGGGGGAAGAACAGGGGGAAGGGAAAGGCACAGGCATGCTCCCCAGAGGGAACTGTGTACTATGTCCTTCGTGGTGAGGGCTTTCATTTCTCTCGTGCAGGTGGGAATCTTAGGAGATGTCTCAGAGGAGGATCTCAGTAGAACATTCACCAACTTTCTGGGTGTGTCCTTTTCAGGTCATGGTCTCTACTGACTGGCTGGCTCCAGGGCAGAGGGTCATTAATCAATGCAGCTGGTCCTGATGTCAGCTATGGTGTCATTCATCTGGTTTTGCTGCTTTTCTGGGCCTGGGGCTGAAATACAACTGAGACCTAGGTGTCATCTTTAGGGAGAAAAATTCAGGGGGTCTAAACCACATGACCAGCAATATGAAAGGTCAGCGTGTCCAAACTGCACGCTGGAAGAACGGTCACCCTGGGGGCGAGGTCCTTGCCATCCCTCTCTTGCCCATTGCCAGGCACCCAGCCCTCCTCCTGGCCTCCGTAACCCATTGTCTGTGCCTGCTCTGCTCACATCTGTCTCACTGCCTGTGACAGTAGGCACTAAGGAACCTGAGTTTTACCCTGAGCACTAGGGATAAAGGAGTGAGAACAAAATGTCCCATGCCCTCAAGGAACTTCTCATCTGGTCTTAGAGGTGGAGAAGTCCCCAGAAGGAGCTACACTGACAGCGGAGGTCACGCTAAAGGCACTTGGAGGCCCGCCGACCTCCAAGGAGATGAATGCACTCACTCCGCCAGGCCTGGGCAAACACTGCACATCTCTGTTTAGAAGCCTGGGTTTCTGTGTCAGTATAGGCTTAAGACCCTTTGTTCCAAAAGGGGTTGTTTGTTCATCTTAAATTTAAATTGAGAGGGAAAGTATAGTAATCTCTTGGTTAACCACTTTGGCGTGGGATAACAGGCTGATCCAGCCACAGCCAACCCCATGTCACGGAATGCAGGATACAGTGTGTGTGTGTGTGTGTGTGTGTGTGTGTGTGTGTGTGTGTGTGTAAGAGAGAGAACGTGAAAGGGGTGTTTTGTGGGCGCACAGAGAGTTACATAAACACACCCTCCCCAGCTGGCCTTGCAGGCCAAAAAGCCAGTAATGTCTCCTCCCATCATCTTCCCTTGTGCCCTCCAGCCTTTGGTTTCCCTGGAACTGTTCCTCTCTGCTGGAGGGAAGGACAGAGGACGGGCACAGAAGATGGGAAGAGCAAGTGCCTGCTTGTAATAAAGGAATGAAAACACCTACCTCTCAGGATCATGGGGGAACCCTCCAGAGAGTGTTTATGGCAGACGCACATATACCAGCGAGCGGGGTGGCAGGGACGACAAAGGGGGGCTGTGGACAGAGACCACATAAACATTGTCTGAGTGCATTTCTGCGGCTGGAAGGATTTGGGAAAACAACTTGCAGATCTGGACAAGTTCATGCTGAGGGGTGTGCAGTGTGATGGAGGAAGCCAGAGCTAAAAATAAGGTGGTGTTTCTGGCATAACAAAAGCATTAGCATCTGTGGGTTTGTGTGGTGGGGAGAGGAAAGTCCCCGCCCACCACCAGGCACAGAGGCCAGAGAAGAAGGGAGGGGGTGGCTGTGCCTTGGTCTTCAGCAGTGAGAGAGGACAGTATTCCCTCCAAAAAAGGAAAGAGGGTGCCCCAGCTGGGAAGCCAAAGTAGAGAGAAGGCCTGAAGTTGGGCAGGGAAGGACTGAAGACTAAGACTGTCCTGTACTCCCACCTCCTGCCCAAGGAATAGTAAAGGACCCCAGGAGGTGCGGCAGGATCAGGAGGGAAGGGAAGCAGGATGTGCTGAGTGTGCACCATGTGGGGGATCCTTTCCACAGGGGCTCATGAGGATTTGGAAAGGTAGGTGTTTTCATCCCTTTTCTACAGATTTTTGAAAATAGAGTCTTCAAAAAAGACTTAACATATTCTCTGGGCCACCCAGCCAAGTAAGTAGCAGAGCCGGGATTAGATCCCACATCTCTGTCCTTCAAGTCCACACTCCTGCCACCCCTCACTCATCTAAAAGGCAGAAACATTGTACCAACTGTACCCTTGACACGCCCTTAGCACAGCAGGGAGAGAACCTCAACTTTGGAAAGAGTGAGAGAGCAGTCCCTTGGAAGGTGCCTATGGAAGGACCCATCCCTCAGGCAGTGTGCAACCCTGAACCGCTAGTGCAGAGACGTCTGAATGAAGCCCCCACCCTCACTCTGCCGACCCCTGTCCAGGGAAGCGGGGCTCACTCACAAAAGGAAACAAGCTCAAAAGATAAGGGTGGGTGTTTGCTGCAGAAACAGGCGTTCATGAAAGCTGATGGGACCTGGAGAAACCAGGGGAAGCTCCTTGTTATGATAATAATAATGTTAATGCTGTTATTAACAGCTGTCATTTTCTTTTAGCATTCACTATGGGCCAGGAAGTATGCTCAGTGTTTTGTATGCATTATATGGTTTAATCCACAGACCAACCCTGTGTGACAGGTGCTCTTATTGACTTTTTTACGGACAAGGAGACAAGCTAAGAGAGGTTAACGTAACTTGCCCAAAATTGCACAGCTAATGTGTGGCATAGCCAGGTCTCAAGCCCAGATCTGTCAGACTCCAGACCCCATGTGTAACGAGGAACTGATTCTCCTGCAACCCCTGCCCTGGTACAGAAATATCTCCAAGACACAGCAAGTTCAGTTTCCATTGCTGCTGTAACAAACCCCCGCAAGCCTGAACACATGTATTTATTACAATACATTTCTGTAGGTCAGAGGTCTGACACATGAGTCTCACTGGGCTCAAATCAATGTTCCAGCCAGGCTGTCACCCCTCCCAGAGACTCTGGGGGAAAGGTGTTTCCTTGCCTTTCCCAGCTCCTCGAAGCTGTCCTTGTGCTTGGGTTGTGGCCCCTTCCTTCAGCTTCAAAACTAGCCTTGTCTTGTCTCTCTGACCTTTGGTCACACCTCTCTCTGGCCATAGCCAGGCAATATTGTCCAATTTTAACGATCCACATCGTGAGACTGGGTCCACCTGGATAATTCAGAATAATCTCCCCATCTTAAATCGTTAACATTAATCACATCGGCAAAGTCCCTCTTGCCACATAAAGTAGCAAATTCACAAGTTCCAAGGATTAGGATGTGGACATTTGGAGAAGGAGGGGGAATTATTCTGCCTACCACATGTAGTAAAAGGGGAAAGCAAGTGCATCAGTAGCAAAGTGCTAAAAAAAGGAGGGGAGGGAAAAGTGAATAATAATAAGCAATACTTGCATAAAGAAGGATACAACATTGGTGGTGGGAGAACTAGACTCACAGGGGACAAGGCTGGGCAGAGATCTTGTATTGTTGTGGGTGTTGTTGTAGAAGTCTCACACGCACAAGAGAAAATAGTGTGATGAGCCCTTTACCTATTGCCCAGCATCAACGATTACCACCATTTTGCCGAGCTACCTCTGTAACCGAAGGCTGGTCTGGCTGCCTGCCACTTCAAAAGTCAGCGATGGCCCCTGGTGTAAAGGAAAGTGGCTTATTCAGATGCTAGCCACCTGGAAGATGCAGGGGACTCGGGTCTCAAAGCCCATCTTAATATCTCTGGCCAAGCCAGCAATTCTTACAGGGAGTTGGTGGGGATTCAGGAGGGAGAAGACTCCTAGGTGGGTGGAGAACAGGCATGCCGTTTCTCCTGGGAGCAAGGGGTGAGGGCGTTCTGAAAGGGGAGTCACACAGCTTCTTCCTGAGCTCGCTCCCTTTGTTCCAGTGTTATCCATTTGTCTAGCATTCCTCCCTTCCCGGGGCAGCTGTGGTTTGTGGCCAATGCCAGCTGCAACCAGAACTGAAGGAAGCACAGGGCTGACATCACCTTGATTACTAGCTGGGAGATACTAAGTTACGGTTACCACTTAACATTTCAGTGCAGGCAGAGGTTTTCACAAGGAGGGAAGGGAGGGAAAGCTGAGCAAAGAGATCGGGGGAGGGGTTGTGGACTTGCAGGCAGTGTCCCTGCTGGTCCCCACGTGGGACATAGCAAGGACACTTCATGGTCAGTGCCCTTGAGTGAGCAGGACCCCAAGGCCAGACTGTTTCTCGGGTTTACACAGGAACTGCACCTGTCGGTTCTAGCAAAGTATATTTCAAAAAGAAAACTGTTAACATGAAAACTTCAGCTTTGAGAGAAAAATCAAGTTAGAGTGACAAGCCGGGTTTAACATTTTTTAGGATTAATATGAGTAGCTATATATAAGTATAGTGTATACATTCCCCATTACAGTTCCACTTTTCTCCTCACCTTTTGGGAAGAGGTAGAAAAATGTAAAACAAATCCCAGACATCATATCATTCTAGCCACATAAAATTCAGTATGCATCCCCTCCAATAAATAAAATTAGCAACATTTCCTTGATACTATCTAATACTTAGTCCATATTTCAATTGCCCTAATTGTCTACAAAACTTTTTTACATAATCGGTCCATTTGAACCAGGACCCGAATAAGGCTCACACACTGTGCTTGCATGGTATGTCTCCTAAATCTCTTAACCTACAATTTCCAGGATGGGCACTTTCCCTGTCTACTTTTTTGTATCTTTATTTTCAATCATGTAAATGAATGGTCTATATAAAAATCAAATTTACAGAAAGAGGCACGTAGAACCAGCCTTCTAAAGGGCCCCACAGGGTGGTGGGTGAGGGAAAGCATCCCAAGCCGCGTGGACTCGGGGCAGAAGAGATGGTGGTGGTGGTGGAAGTCTGCACCAAGTTCTAGGTAATGGACAGAATCGGGGAGCCCAGGGGCTAACACTTCTGGGGGTTTCCTGGCCTGCATGGCAGAGGTGGGTAAAAGGATGGTGGGGACACCAGTGACAGTCTAGCTTGGAGAAGCCTGAGGAAAGTCCCCAAAGCCAAGGATGAGGCAATTGCTCTAAATGTACAAAGTGGTTAAGAAACCATGGGAAACCCACCACCCACCAAACTGAGCCAAATGTTGCACCAAAGCACACCCACACTGAACAAGAGAAAAAAGTGGGGACAGGTAAAACATGATGGACAGAAGGAGCCAGTGACACCAGAAGTCGGGAGACCTGAGTTCTGGTTCTAGCTCTGCCACCAGCAGCCTGCACTGTGCCATGGAAATCACCTGCAGACACATTCCCTCAAGTAACCATAGCTGGGAGAGGGGGGAGTGAGTAACAACATATGTGAGCATTTGCTTGGATTTGCATAAAGGGTTCCTAAAAAACAAATGACAGTCCAATGAGATACTGAGTATGGAAGGGGGCATGGCAATCCTTCTCACTTAATATTGCTGACGACCAGGTCCCCAAACCCCACTCCTACCAGTTCCCCACCCTAACCCTGGCCTTAAAAACAGTTTACTGCAGGATGAATACGAGTTTGCTGGGAACAGGAAAGTTGCTGTACACACAGAGGATGACGAGGTCAAAGGTGGAGAGACAGGAACAAAGCACAGTGAGTTCAGAGAATTAAAAGGAATGCAAAGTGGGATGTTCGACTAGATTCTGGAACAAAAAAAGGACATGAGTGGAAAAACTGGTGAAATCTGAGTACAATCTGCAGTTTGCCTCCAGAATTTTGCCCAGAGGGAGGCGGTGGGCAGCAGGACCCCACTTGCTGTTCGGTGACATACTTACCAGCTTCGGTAGTGACAGGCAGCACAAATGCCAACTCTTCTGGCTTCACTGTGAAATAACCACCCTCAAGAAAACACATAATCTTTTTGACTATCCTGGAATCCAATCCCTGCATTGCTTTTTCCCACCTCCGTGTCACCTTCTGTACAGCTCCTCTTTCATTTCAAATGCACAAAAGAAGCCGCAAACTATTCAAGGGGCCTCAGTTCTGTTGTGATCTCGCTTCCAAGTGTATGCTCTTTTGGGCTCAGATAAACTTTTATAAAAAAATCTCTACAGGTGTGGACAGTTTTCACACCTACAATGTTAAGCAACACCTCCCTGCCCCCAGTGTTCTAAAGAAAACAGATCCTAGAGAGCCGAGGTGGGGGGAGATGAAGGATATAAACTGGAAATGCCAAGTTGATGGGGGAACTCAAGACTTAAAAATGTTTAGCTTTAGCCTCTAGTTAATAGGCTTAGGGATTAATGCATGTAGAAAGCTGTCGTTGCAGGAACTGGAATGTTGACTGGACCTACCCTGACTTCAGGAGGCTCACAAGCGATTCAACCTTTGTGCCCCAGGAGGACTGCAAGGGATCAAAATGGTATTTGAGCCATTGTGCTCCAGAGTGGGAACGTCCACCATCGCTGGGATGGCAGGAAAATCACTGGGCTGCAACTTTTATCTAACCTTTTCCCCTGAATTCCAAACCGCTTACCTCCCCTTTCATCTCCTTATTGAAAAGGTCAGCTTGAGATGCAATGTTAAGATGGTTTTTAGGGTAAATAACCAGCCATCTTCTCAGATCGCTGGCCATCTCAATAAAGCACCCGTTAAGATTCAACCTTTGTCTCTACTGATTGGTTCTGGTAGTGACAGGCAGCATGAACGCTACTTTCCTGGTTTCATATTCTGGCAGTTCCTTCCAGGACAGCTTTGGAACTCTCCGGTAAGTCTGGTGCGGAGTCCCCTGGCTTCCTGGACTGGGGGGCTGCGGGGTGCAAATTTGGAGACTCCCTAGCAGCTGCCAAGTGATTTCACTTGGAGACTCTCCCTCTCCAACTCAGCGCTCCCCGTCACCTTCACTTTCGATCGAATCACTACACTTTCAGGATTACAGTCCAATGTCACAACTTAGATAGGTCATCAGGAATTAAGTGCCTCTGGTTTGTGTGAAGTGACAGAGTTCTGTCTGGTGGAATGGTGGGGGGAACTTCCATTCTGGGAAATAGACCTTTGGGGCAAATTTTGGCTGATTGTTCAACCTGTGCTTATGAACCTCTATGACTAAAAAGAAAATGATTTTTTATTATAATACTACTTAGCTTATGTATAATGTGGACTCATGAGAGTACTGGCCACTGAACAGGTCTTTAAATTACTATACTATACTGCAATTAGTTGTTTTATTAAAGATCAGGGAAATGGAATGAAATACCTTATGTACAGGCTTTTATGACTTTACCAAATAAAGATGAAGGATTAAAAGGAAATAGAGTAGTGGTCCAGAGAACAGGGAATTTGCCTGTGGCAGATAGCAGAAGCTCAGAAGACAGGGATCAGGAGGATGTTATGGCTGCTGCGAGCATGGACAGGATTCCCACAGCCCCTCCAGCCCTGGGGGACCATCTTCTTCACACAGCTGAGGGAGCCAGAGGAGGCGAGCCTGGACTGGTCTCTCTGCCCTGAACCCATCAGGAAGCCAAATTCAGTGGAGGACGAGCTGTTCCTGGAGCAGGGAAATACCCTTTTCAAAGGCTTCCAGTGGGAGTAGGGCCAGAGGTCCAGCCCACTGCATATTATTGGGTACGTACCCCATTCTCCACATTGGATCTGTTAAGCTGGAAAAACTCAACTCCTTCTTATAGCGATGATCCTACTAAAATGACTGACTTGGTTACATCAATTTTTGCCAACCACCATCCCAATTAGGATGGTGTGTCCCAACTGGGCACAGATACAAGACTTACTGAATAATTTTGCTCATGGTGGATGAGCAGAGGTTGGTACTGAATAAGGCAAATGAAGAGGCTTGAAGACTACACCAAGAAAACCTAGATAAGGTTTCCAACCCTACTAAGGCAGTACCTTTAACGGAGCCCAGCTGGGATCTTAGTGAGAATGGCCTTCCTCTCTTAGAGCACTGTAAGAGGTGCGTCTTTGAGGGACTGAAGAAGGGAGTCCCTGAGCAGGAAAGTCTGAATATGGTACAGGCAGTACAACAAGAGCCCACAGAGGACCCCTCTGAGTTTCTTGAAAGAATCTACCAGGGCTATAGAAAATATATTGATTTAGATACACAAGCCCCTGAAAATACTAGAATGGCAAATATGACCTTTATCTCTCAAAGTGTACCTGACATCAGAAAGAAGCTTCAGAAGTTAGAGGGAGGAATAGATATGAATCCTTCCCAATTAGTAGACATTGCCTTTAAAGTTGATTATAACAGAGAACAGAAAAAGGCCCAAGCACCCACTATCTTCTTGAAACAGACCTCAGGGCAATGCTGTCAGTGGGCAAGAGGCACCCAACCCTGGTCTAAAATGCTGCCACTGATCACTGTGTGTATTGCGAAGGAAAGAGGCACTGGAACAATGAGTGTCCCAAGCGAGGGTCAAGGAAGGCAGAGTCTGAGAAGTGGAGAGTTACGCTGGGAAAAGAAACTCACTCCAAGGATGAGTGACAGGGCCCAGATGTTCTATCGTTACAACCACCTATGAAAGTCATCCCCAGGAACCTCGGGAAAAAGTAACAGTGGGGGACAAATTGTGGACTTTTCCATCGATACCAGAGCGACATGTGCTGTGGTCAACAGACCTCCAGCTGTGTCCTAGCGGCAGGCTATCATTACAACCAGAATTTCTGGAAGCCCTGAAAGCCAATTTTTCTTGAAGCTCTTAGAATGTGCTGTGGGAGATGCAGTTTTAATTCATAAATTTTTACACATTCCTGAGTGTCCGTTTCCTCTCTGGGAAGGGACCTGCTGTCTGAACTTTGTGCTCAGACCACTTTCCCTCCAGAAGAACTGCAGGTCCCTCCAGAACATGCCTGGCAACTCCTTATGAAACCACGGGAAGAAGAAGAAAAGCGACCTTCGCCAGAAGAAATTGAGAATCTGGTACACCCCATTGTGTGGGCTGCTGGAAAGCCAGGGAGGGCTAAGCGAGCCTCTCCTGTTAAAGCTGACCTCAGACGAGGGACAGGAACTCCCAACAAGAGATAGTATCCCTTGCAGAAAAAGACCCTAGAAGGAATACACCCAATAATATAGAAGTTTCAGGAATATGGGTTTATTTGGCCCTGCTGCTCCCCATACAATACACACAGGTTGCCTGCTAAGAAACCCCACTCAAAAAAGTATCAATTTGTACATGATTTAAGGGCCATAAATGACATTGTACAGGGCATTCACCCCACTGTCCTGAATCGTTATACTTTGATGAACAGTATACCTGGGGACAGCCTCTGGTGTCCAGTACTGGACTTAAAAGATGCCCTCTTTTGCATTCCAGTTGATCGACACTCTCAACCATTGTTTGCTTTTGAACGGCACGACCCGGAATCTCAGGACAAGACTCAGTACTGCTGGACAGTCTTAACCACAAGGGTGCAAGAATTCTCCATGATTTGCGGGGAGACCCAGAGCCAGGACTTGAAGAATTTAAAACTACAAGAAGGAATTCTGTTACAATATGTAGATGACCTCTTAATTACCAGGACATCATTTCAGCAATGTTTAACTAATACTACAGCTACCTTGAAATGTTTTGCATCTTGTGGCTATAAAGTATCAGCACAGAAAGCCCAGATTTGCCAGTGAGCAGTAAGGTTTCTTGGGTTCCTGCTTAAACCTGGCAAAAGGAGTCTTACTGGAAACAGAAGAGGAACCATACTTCAAAGGAGAGTTCCCAATACCAGGAAACAGTTTAGAGGTTTCCAGGGAATGGTGGGCTACTGTTGCAGTTGGATTCCAAACCTTGGGCTCATTGCTAAACCATTGTATGAAGCTCTGCAAGGACCAGATATAGCCCTTTAGAACGGATAAAGGAGTGCACGCAGGCTTTTGAGCCCCTGAAGGTGCACCTGGCTTCTGCACTAGCTTTGGGGCTTCCAAAACTACTAAAGCCCTTTCAATTATATGTTCATGAAAGGCAAGGCATTGCCCCCAGGTATCCTCATCCAAGTGCTTAGTAACATTCCACAACACATCGCATATTTGTCCAAGAAACTAGGTTACACTGTCCTGTAGGGATGGTGGGGATGGTCAGCCTGCTGGAGAGCTATGGCAGCCACCTGCAAGCTTTCACAGGAAGACGAAAAGTTTTCTTTGGGACAACCTATCATCATTCATGCACCCAACCAAATGTTGAGCCTGCTAGAGCAAAAAAGGAAATTTGTGGCTCACTGCTGGAAGAATGGGCAGGTACCCAAGTCATTCTTCTCGACAATCCCAATGTCTCCCTCCAAACTGTAAGTTATACCTGCCTCCCTTCTCCCAGAGCCTGGGTCAGCCACACCAAATCACGACTGTGCTGAAATAACTGATGAAGTGTGTTCTAGCAGATTGCTTTATAGGACCATCCCCGAGAAGAGGCAGACTCGACTCTATATGCAGATGGAAGCAGTTGTATGGACAAAAGAAACAGAAAGGCTGTATATGCAGTTGTGACTCTTGAAGTAACAACAGTAGAGGCCAAGGCCTTACCGCGGGGAACCTCTGCCCAGGAAGTCTAACCGATTGCTTTGACAAGGGCACTGGAATTGTTACGGGAAAAGAGAGTGGATGTGTACACTGACTCAAGGTACACTTTCCTAATTTTGCACGTACATGGTTCGGTCTGGAAGGAAGGAGGACTATTCACCTGTAATAAAAAGGAAATTAAGCAGGCAGCAGGCATTTTAACATTATTAGACACTGTCCAAGCAGCTTACAGGTGGCAGTTATCCACTGCCTGGGGCATCAGAAAGAGGACACCAAAGTGGCTCAAAGAAACAATCTGGCTGATCGAGCAAACAAAAAAGCCTGCTAAAGGAACTTCATAATGCCTTTGGTACCTGTTCTGGACTTGTCACAATCTGACTCAGAATTTGACTGCAGCCTTAGAGAAAGCTGAGAGCTGGGGTTGATGAAGAAGGTCCCAGTAACAGATGGAGAAAGGATAAGAAAGGAGTTATACTGCCTCCTGAACAGCGAGTAGAGCCAGTCAGGAAGCATTTGCATGAGGTCACTCACTGTGTAAAGGACTCATTAACCATGTATATTAAACTGTGGTTCACAAGTCCTGGAATTTCTAAAGCCACACGAAAAATAATAGCTAGATGTGTTGTGTGCCAGAAGAACAACCCTAAGACAGACCCCCATCAAAAGAAAGAAGGGAAACAATAGCAAGGACAGTGCCCGTTTGGGCTTCACCCAGATGCTGAGGGTCCAAGGGTGGAAATATTTGTTAGTCTTTGCTGACACCTTTTCAGGATGGGTAGAAGCCTATCCTACTAGAACTGAGAAATCCTCAGAGGTAGTGAAAGCATTACTGAAGGAAGTACCCCCTGGATTTAGCTTCCCCGGCAGCATCCAGAGTGATGACGGACCTGCTTTTGTTTCGGAAATTAAGACAGAAGATTAGTTAAGTCTTAAGAACCAAGTGGAGACTCCACACAGCACGGAGACCTCAGGCTTCTGGGAAGGTAGAGAGGATGACTCACACCTTGGAGAAAAACATACCCAAGCTGTGCCAAGAAACTCATCTCCACTGGGATCAAGCTTTACCTATTGCCCTGCTCAGGATAAGGGTGGCTCCTCGAACTGGGATTCGACTGAGTCCTTATGAAACTGTGTATGGGCAGATCTTAGCTATAAGTAATGGCCTCACTTGTATTAGAGGTCTCTCCCCCAGAGGTTTGCTACAATCCTTAGTGCTTAGAGATAAAGAGCTATTCAAGACTTCGAAGACAAGATCCCCAGAAGCCACTGGAAGAAAGGTTGCCTGGACATTGAGACATGCCCCTCACCACCCAAATCGTAGTGAAGCTGGCAGGAGTAAAGCCGTGGACTCTCACACCAGAGTAAAGAAAGCACCGGAAGAACAACGGACCGCCGAGCTGCAAGAAGACCCAGAAGCCATCTTTCGAAAACAATAACCTAGACTCTTTTCACTCCTTTTTGTTTAACCCCGTGTTACAAAGAACTTATTCCTTTCGAACAAGATGAAAATATTTGGGTACATTTAGCAAAAAATGTTCTAAATATCTCTGACTTTCGTCTTACAGATAGATGGAAGCGATGTCAAGCAAACTTCCCCTTCCTGTCTTGTAGGTGTTCTTACTCCCCTAGAAAGCCTTCAAAATTAGGCTGTGTTTCAGCATATCAATAAGAACATAACCTACTCTGATACTTATAATTGGGGATCTCTGGTCACTCTAAAGGACAGGGAAATGTTTTCTTTAAAAGTCACTGATGCAGCACTGACCACCATAGCTCAGTTGGCTGGGCATTGTCCCACAAAGGGAAAGGTTGTTGGTTCGACTCCAGTCAGGGCACAGGCCTGGGCTGTGGTTTCGTTCCCCGGACAGGGTGCCTACGAAAGGCAACTGGATCTATGTTTCCTTCTCACATCGATGTTTCTCTCCCTCTCTTCTCCCTCCCTCCCCCACTCTCTAAAAATAAATAAATAAATAAATTGTTAAAGAGAGAGAGAAATGGTGGAAGCAGGAAGAGGGGATGAAATCTCAGCGAGAGAGCTGAGAGAGGGCACACAGGGCAGAGGAGTAGAGCCTGAGGAAGCCACACTCCCTCCCAGTTTTCCCACATGTTGGCAGAGGGCCTGGTCTGGGCCAGCAAGGGACTGGGCGCTCTGGGGAACTCAGCAATGAATCGGATGCAAGTGGACGCCAAAGGAGCTTACCACCACACTGTGCGCACACAGAGGAACACGATGGAGAGCAATGAACCACACATGACGGAGGCAAAGTGAACCGTGGAGGGAAACACAGGTGTGGAGAAAGTCTTCGTAAGGTGGTAGCATTTGAGCTCAGCCAAAGGAGCAGCAAACAAGTTTCCAGCACTGACTGGTGTGGCTCAGTTGGTTGGGCATCGTCCCACAGAGTGAAAGGTCGCCAGTTTGATCCCTGGTCATGTTTAGGTTGTGGGTTCGGTCCCTGGTCGGGGCGTATATCAGAGGCAATGATCGGTGTTTCTCTCACACATAGATGTTTCTCTTCCTGTCTCCTTCCCTTTCCTTCTCTCTATAAAATAAATAAATATATAAATAAATAAATGTATTTCTAGAAATAAAGGGAGTAAACCAAGGGAGTGTACCAGAGACTCTGAGGGAGAAGTGTCTGGAAAGAAGGGATGGTCAGCAGGGCCAAATGCCACAGCAGCATCAAGAAGAAAACAAGCCTCCAAGTGGCCACTGGTGTGGTGGCTGGGAGGGCCTCGGTGGCCTGTGGTGTGGGTCCTCCCTGTCGCCCCCCACAGCTGCGGGATGAGCCATCCCAGGGATATGGAGGTGAGGGGTCATTAGCACACCAGGCCCCTGCATGTTCAAATATTACCAGCAGGGGGAGCACAAGAGCCAAAGTGGACGGACCCTCATCCAACCCTGGGTTTTCTCCAGAAACAGGATGCCGGTGAGGAAAGGGAGGGAAAGTTTTCCCACTCCAGCACCACAAATCCTGGAAGGCCTCATGTCTTCATGTGATTTCTGACTCAGGGGCTTACCCAGATTTTCCCCTTGCAGCTAAAGCAAAGCATATTTTTTTCCATCTCTCCTTTTCCTGGTTGCCTGTAAAACTAAACAGCCTGTAATAAACACAGTCTGGCCCCGAGGCTTATTGCACTGGAGAATGCCAGGATGGAGGGGACAGGTAATCCCAAATGCTCACAGTTCAGGTGAGGAGAATGAGGCCGAGAGAGAACAAGTGACTTGTCCAAAATAAACGAAAGTGTCCAACCAAGAACAGAACGTCGATCTCCTCACTCACACTACAAGGATTCTTTTGATTGCATGTAATTTGGTGTTTAACTGCAGTCCCCCCACAATTGTTTCTGGAGTGTAAATAGTAATAATAACAGTAACAAGAGCCAACATTCTTTGAGCATTTCCGGGGCAGGCACTGTACTAGGTAAGCCCTGCTGTTGATTACCTTTTTCAATACTCACAATTACCCTAAGAAGTAGTTTCTAGTATAAGCTTAAACATTTACTAAATTCCTCCCCACTGTGCTTGTTAATGGTGGGGAGGGGGCAGTCGAATGTAAAAAGATAAAATATTTTCTTTCCTTAGACGTGTTCTCTCAGCATGAGGCGCTCTGACTCTCCAGCGGCACAATGGGGCATTGTCTGCGTGTCTACCTCGCACGCAGAGTGCCTCCCAGACTCCTGTGCCCAGCCACCCTCAGTGACACAACACCTCCTCTGCTTGTCTGCTCTCGACATTAGGCGACATGTAAGGGGACCCCATTTTCTCTGCTCCTTCCTCCTCCTCTTTTGTCGCCAGTCTCACCCACAGCTGGTGGTTTCTCGCACAGCCAGCCGCCTGTGGCTTCGCACTCTGTGCCTTTATACAAGTTCCCTCTGCCTGGAGTTCCCTCCTCAGCTTATCTGCTGACTTGCCCTCCAAAGTTAGTTGCTGGAGTGTCCCATGCACTGGGACACCTCTCTCCTGACTCAGGCAGAGCTGGGGACACACCCTGCGCCTCTGCCTGTTTCTAGGCCACATCTCCCTCCTTACTGCCCACCCCGCAGCAAGCAAACATTCCATCTGCCCTATAACTGAGTCTTTCATGGGGGATAGAGGTCAATTCATGTCAGCATAAGGTACAATACATGGGACATAGCAGGCACTCAAGAAACGCAGAGGAAGCATAATGAACACAGTTCTCCATAATCTGCTTCCTGCTCTGATATCCCTTGTCCCCTCTTCTGGTTTTGCTGCACTCTCTCCAGTCCCGCTGCATTGCCCCAGTTTAGTTCACTTCTCTTTGTCTCTCACCTGAACCATTCACTCAACAGCCTCCTAACTGATCTCCACTCAGCCCTCAGCTCGTCTTTCATCTCCTGCCGCTGCCCTCACAGCACCAGACTGCAGGTCCCCAGGTACAACACCTCAACTCCCAACCTAATTCACCAAAACTCTGAGCCAAGGCTTGGACATACAAACAATGGTCATTACCTTCAAGGAGACAACTGCCTTCCCCTCCTGCCCTCCCCCACCCAGCTGAAGGTAGGGATTGAACTAAACCACACAGCCCTTAACCATTCAGCAGCCCCTTACCTCAAAATGCAAAGTCTAGGACCAGGAGGCCCCTCTGCACCCTGCTCCACCTTCGCCTCCCCACACACCTCCCCACACACCTCCCCACACTGTGAGCTTCCAGCCCAGACACCAGGCAGCCCCATGCCAGGCTTTACCCAGGATTCCCTGGGTCTGCAACAACTTTCCCTGGGTTCTGCAGCACTGCTTCCAAGGCTGAGTCAGACGCCCCTCCTTTTAGCTCCTTTAGCCTGGGCGCCATATCTATCTATCTATCTATCTATCTATCCCTCTTCCCCCACCCCCCACACAGCACCCAGATCCCCTCCTGCAGCTGTCCAGCTGCCTGAATCTTGCCCCAAGTAGACTCAGAGCTCCTGGAGAGGAAAAACAGGAGCAGCTCCTTCCTGCTCCTAACAATGGGCCCTCATAAGTAGATAGTGATAAGTGTCTTTAAATGAATAACTCAATGAGACTAATCTAGCAATGAAGATAAACAGCTAAATAAGAGCTACAAAGTGGTAGAAAAATAAGAAAAAAAAAGACAAATTCTGGTGGGTGAAATTTTGAATTATGCTTTTTGCTTGTTGGTATTTTCTGATGTTTCCGCAATGAGTAGGTTTTGCTGTTGTAACAAAAATGAACATTTAAGGCAACTTCATTTTGAAAAAAAAAAAGGAGGGGTGGAATTTCAAAAGGAGGAATCTCCTTTCTGGTGAGAAACTGGAAAGAAAGTCTGTCCAAAGGGCAAGAGAGGGCGACGTGCAGTAGAGGCAAGAACAGAAGCCCAGCTACAAATTCCCTCTGCCCTCTTGGGGCACCTAAACCCTGCAAGTCCAGGAAGCGTTCCGGGCTGCCCAATCTTCTGCCATTTTCGGTGATGGACATTTGAGAATTACTCCCATAAACCACCGGACTATCGTCCCACCTGGACTACAAGCTTCTAAATCCTCCTCCTCCACACGAGGTGCCAAACACGAGTGTGCTCAGTGAGTGGTTTTCAAGGAGCTGCCCCAAGAGAAGTAATGCCCGACAGCTCCTCTCCAAATCGAGGCCAAAACGAGAAGTGCCCTCAGTGCACGGTCAGCCGGCTTTGGGTGGCGAGCTGCCCCAGGGAAGTTCTCCCAAAGTAGAGGGCTCGGGCGGGAAGGCCAGGGTCTACCGGGCGAGAACCGGGGAGGTGAGGCTGCCGTGTAACTCTCAGGTAAAAGCAGCGTGGGGCGGCGGTCTGCAAAGACCCTGGTGGTTGGGAGGAAAGAGAGAGGACAGGGGAGGGAGGGACAGGGCCAGTCGGCGGGGGCTGGCTGAGCCGGAGACAATGGGGAAAAGAGAGAAGGGCGGGGCCGGAGGGCCTCGGGAGCCGGGATCCCGGGAACCTGGGCGGGTGCCGCGCGGGGAGGGGGCGGGCCGCAGGGCGTGGGCGGGGCAGGTGGGGCCGGGGCCCGGGCCGGGGGTGGGGTCCGCGGCACATGCGCGCCGCCGCCGCCGCCCGCCGCGCGCTGGAAGGAGTGGTACTTTTAAAAAGTGCAGCCCGGAGGCCAGCCCGCAGCCGCCAGCTCCTCAGTCCCGACCTGGTCCTGCGTGTCCCGGCCGCGCGCCTCCGTCCCACATCAGTGCAGCCCAGGCCAGTCCAGCCCTCACCATGCCGGTCAAAGGAGGCACCAAGTGCATCAAATACCTGCTCTTCGGCTTTAACTTCATCTTCTGGGTGAGTGAGCGGGACGGCCGCGCGCTCCTCTCCGGGCCACCTGCCCGCCCCGGGGACCCTGCCCGCGGTCGAGGCGTCGGTAACTGGCACTGCCCGCCCGGTAGACTCGGGGCAGAGGAGAAAGGGCGCTGCGGCCGCCAGCTGGCTGCTCTGCGGAGCCCGAAGACGGGCGGGGCGGGCACGTTCTTAGGGGGCTCGCCGAAGCCGGGCAGGCTAGGGGGCGCGGGGGCCCCAGTGAGCTGGGGCGTGGAGACCGGCCCCGGCCTCTCCTTCGCCAAGGTTGTGGGCTGGGGTTTACGTCTGCCCCTCCGAGCGGAGGGGCGTGGAGGGAAAGGCGGCGGGGAGAAACGGAGGCCCTTCGTCCCTGGGCGCTCGAGACCCCGGCCAAAGAGGACCTTGGCGGGCAATGCCGTTCCCGACTGGGGTGGAGTCTCACAAGTGGCGGGCCGCGAGCAGGCGAGGATGCGGGCGCTCTAAGGGTGTCAGGTGGCCGGGGGAGCTTCTCGGAGAGGTTTTTGGCACTTTTATGCTGGAGAGGAAGGGGCGCGCCGGCCGTGGATGGCCCGGACCCCGTCACGAAGTTGGAGTCGGGGGCCCTCCGCACTCGAAGGGGAACCTTCAGCCGCCCTCCCTCCCCTGTTCTTTCAAACTTTGGTTCTAAGCCACCGTGAGAAAGTCCGAGGTCCCTCGAAATTACCTGAAAGACTAGCTTGTCTTGATCCCCCCCCCCCCCCACAAGGGCGATAAGTATCTGAGCTGGGGAGAATTCTGGGAGAGCTGGGGAGAGGAGGGGCAGGTTGCCCGTGGGCGCTTTTAGTGGGAAGAGTCTGCGTCTCTCCATTTCCGGGAGAGACCAGGTACTGGCCCCAGGGTCTGCAGCCTCGCGCCCGTGCCCGCCCGCCCACCGAGTGGCAAGGTGGGGCCACCGGGAACGCACTTTCACGGCGGGGGCGGGCGGGGCGGGGGCGCGGACACCAGGCGGGCAGCTCCAGGACTCCCACTACTGGCGGCACTCTGCCTCTGCTATGGGAAGCCCGGGGGAGGCAGTGGGAAAAGGGGAGTGCCGCCTTGACACCTTCCCTTGGGGGTTTAAGGGGCCACCCAGAGACAGAAGCAAGGAATAGGGGGCCTTTGTGCTCTGGCTCTGAGGGCCACATGCCCTGCACACAGACGGACAGTATTTGCAGTCAGGAAGGAGGTTGGGAAGGAAGCTCCTTTCCAAGAGAGATGGATGTAAAAACAGGGGCATGCCACTAGAGGCCAGTAACAAAAAAAATGTACTTGTTCCCTTGGTCACTGGGGTCCCCATGAACCTGGGGCAGATCTCCTGAGATTTCATCCTCTCTCTGGAGCTGATCAGCAAAGAGACTGAACTGCTCTTGCAAGAGTCACCGCACCCCACACTTGCACTTGTGCGGATGGCACATAGGTGTGCCCCTGCCCAACCCTTGGCTGGCTTTAAGGACACCCGCCTGTGGCGGGCTCCTCCCCTCCTTGGTGTTCCCAGCAGCCAGCCAGCTAGCTGCCGGGCTTGCTCCCTCCTCTCAGCAACTCCAGGCCCCAGAAAAGAATGTCAGAAGGCGAGCTGGCCCCACTTCACCCCACCTCTGTCCTTTGGAGAGTTTTCCTCTTCCCTCCCTCACACAGCCTGTCCCCTGCCAGTCTATCGGTTCTCTCTCAGCCATCCACCTAGGCTGCACCCGGGCCTGGGGGGAGCCTCTGACCACCAGTGCGCCCTCACACCACCATCTGCTCAGCAGCACATGCGGGAGCCTGATGGGAGGCTCCCAGTGCCACTCCAGTATCCGCTCAGCCTCTTCCGGTCTCCACCTTGCCGCCCCATCCATACTTAGAGCTGCGCCTGCCTGGGCGAAGTTCCGCTGGTCAGCTGCGTCCTCTGAAACAGAAATGATTCACTCCGGAATGTTCGGGTGTAGAGCTAGAAGTGGCTTTAGAGATTATCCATTCCAGCCCTCTTATTTACAGTGAGAAAGCAGAGAGCCAGAGAAGCGCGACTTGCCCAGGACCACAGAGACGGAGCCAATACGACAACCCCGTGTCCCTTACGCTAGGCCCGTCCTCCGTCTCCGTCACAGAAACAACCAGGGAGCCTGGTAATGGGCTGGAATAGGCAGTAAGCAGTAGCTACATTTTTCTGAGTTGATTATTGTCCAGTAGTATTAGGGTCCCTACAGTGATGATGGAATAAAGGAATATTACAATTTGCTGGTGAAGCATTTAACAGTCTGCAAGTCCAAGCCCTCAGGCTACATAGCCGGAGAAGGGAGCATTGTCCCCATTTTACTGATGACCAGGAAACTAGTCCCCAGAAAGGTTAAAGGACTTATCCAAGGTCATGTGGCAAGATGCTCTCCCCAAAAAAGGTTGAGAAGGAAAACATTTTACTGGTGTCGGAGTGGTGAACTCAAGCTACAGGTGGGGAACTAAGGCTAGGGTCAGGTCAGGACTCTGTGCTCCTGGTCTGTTCCCCACCACCTACCCCCAAACCCTGGTCCTGCATCAAAGGGGCTCAGTTCTTACCCCATACCTCCCTCCACCCCTTTGTTCACTGCCTTTCACCACCTACCCCCACTCACTGATGGAAAGAGCAAGGGACTTCTCTTTCCCAAGAAATGGTGTTGCCTTGGACCTAATGGAGGCTTCTGAGAAGCAGAGGCAGAGACCTGAATGGGAATTCAGAGAGTAGGTGTTAGTCCAGCTGTGTCCCCAACGCACTCTGAAGTCTTGGGCAGGCGGCTTTTGTGCTCCAGCCCCGTCACCACTGCCTAAAGCCATCAGGCATTCCTGCACGGCCCGGAGTGGAGTCGGGAAATGGAATGTGCAGTGAACACTCCGGCTGGTCCTCAGAGCTTGACTTCGCTGGACCTTTACCTCTGGGGCCTGATTCTTAGTCTCTTTCCTGTTAGCCTCGTGGTTCCCCCTGCTCCCCCTGAGTCAGGTCTCTCTGTCCGGGCTTCCTGTGTTCATCGCCCTCAGCCATGCTGGCGGTACACCTCAGTGGTCAGAGCACCAGCTCTGGGTTGGATTTACCCATCACAGGATGAAGCTGGCGCCTGCCCCATGGTGTGCATGTGGGCCAGGGGGTGGGGGGGGAGTGGGGGGGCGGTGAGAGAATGTATGTGGTGCACTTAGTACTGCATGCAGAGTAAACTTCCTGTAGCATTGTTGCTCACCAGTTGAAAATAGATGGAGGGAGTGGAGCGGTGGGGAGCAGTTCCCTAAAAAGTGCGGCAGTGCAGACCACGGGTTCCCCAGGAACACATTCCCAGCCCACAAGCATTTTTCCGGCGCTGGACTGGGCACTGACTCCATTTCATGTGTGGCTGCAAGGTTGGGAGGCAGCTCCGCTTCTAAAAATAAAACTGCGTGGCAGTTTCTGGGCCTGGGCAGGGTGTGGACTAGTTGAAGGGAGGGCAAAGCCCTCCCACCTGACCTGCTGCTTCTCCCAGAAACTGTTGCCTTCACTGTGGGCCGAGCAAGCAGCTGGGGCTGCTGAGTGAAATGGCTTCCTGGTTTTGGCACCCGGACAGCCAGAGCTGTGGGACAGCGGCTGTGTTTGTA
This sequence comes from Tonatia bakeri, assembly GCA_004024845.1. Taxonomy (NCBI): domain Eukaryota; kingdom Metazoa; phylum Chordata; class Mammalia; order Chiroptera; family Phyllostomidae; genus Tonatia; species Tonatia bakeri. The sequence goes on along the minus strand of PVIA01003456.1, from coordinate 52,605 downwards.
CTGAGGCTGGCAGCTTTGGGGAGAGGTGAGGTGAGGCCAGGTGACCGCATCTCCTAAGGAAAATCAGACCTCTCCCCTGCCTACAATCTCCGTGGCATTCCCCCACTTTTTCACAAGGGTTGTCAACAACAAAGAGTCTGACTCCTGATTTTTTGGGGGGGTTGATGGGGAGGATTCCTCTACACACACGCTCTACCCCTTTCTTTTCAAAGTGGCCCGTGGGCACCGTTCCAGACCTTACTCTTGTGTACTCAGGGGAAGGGGCTGCTAGTGAAGACCCGAACTCGGACGGCTTTGACAGCAGCGCTGTTGAGGGCCATCCCTGCCAGCACCCAGCACTTCCTCTGCCGTCTCCGCCATCAGCGCTTCTCCGCCACACACCTCACGAGTCAGCGTGCTCACGGCTTCCTTTTGTGTCGGATGTGAATCTTGCCTCATGCAAACAGAGCTGTGTGGCCTGTGTTTGATTTGTCTCTTTTTTTTCCTGGTGGATTTCATGCCATGAGGAGGCGTGGCTTTGGGAATTGGTCACACAGTCTGGAACTTAATAATACCTTGGACTTACAAAAGCACCTTTTTTCTAAAGAACACAAGCCTTGATGGGCTTTCTCAGGTGTGTCTGGCTCTGAGGGTAGGGGACCTGAGGTTACGGTTCCCGTGGCTTCTGTGGTCCTGTTGCCATGTTGGGGCTGTGGGTTCCAAGTCCACCTGTGTCGAGCTGGCGACAGGAGAGTGAAGCAGTTCTGGAAGTTGCATATTTAGGGTCCATGTTCCTCCTCCCCCTGGGTTGGGGTCAGGGGGACTCTCTGTGGACCCACCAGGGGTCTTTTCAATCAAAGTCCTGAAGAAATGATCTTTACCTCTTCCAGAAGAGCGGTGACGCCGTTGTTTGGGGGTTGAAAATCTGGGTAAGAGCCTATTGGACCCCTGTTCTCAACTCCACAGAGCTGTTCTTTGCAACTGAGGGAGCTCAGGAGACCAAAAGGACCGATCTTAATACACTTTTTAAGTTGACGGTTTTGAAGTCGGACTGCAGATTACTTGCTTGGTTTCATTCTGTGGAAAAAGTAATGCTGGTCCAGGGACATTTTCATTTTCCATCAAGCAATGGCATGCAGCTGTGGAAAGCAGCATCCTGTCTCCAGATGAGATAATTTTATAATAATTACATTCATCCAGTAATTCCTCCTCTCGCCGCCACCCCCCAAAAAAATACTTAGTGCTGGACCATTTTTAAGTACTGTATGCTTTCATCCTAGACTGGTGGATCTTAACGTTTTTAGGGAATCCCATGCAGTCACTGGGACCTGCCTCCAATTATACCCATTTCTTTGCTTTTTTTTTTCTGGAGGCTCATGAACTTTGATTATGAACCCCTCATACTGGGCTCTCTCCCTTGGTTTCCAGACAAACCCCTCTCTGTCTTGAATCCCATGTTTCTGCCATGAGAAGTGGGTTGCCTCACCACTCCCTGGGGATTGCTTGGTGGCGTAATGGGAGGACTCTGAGAAAGGCATTAGAGAGTCCTAAGTGCCCCTGGCAATCCAGGGCAGCCAAGACTAGGGACCCCGCCTCCCCGACTATTTTGCTCTGACTCTCTGATTAATCATTGCCCAAGGAGTGGCTTTGACTCTCAATTAATTTAACGAGTGTTTGCATTTCTAGTGCACATGAAGAATCCAACTTTACGAGCTTCCAGCCCAGTTTTGCTTCTTCGGTTAGGGTTTCCCATAGTGTGGGTGAGTTGTCTTTGTTCGGGAGCAGTGGAGTTTTGTCCTTCTCACCTCCTCCTCCCCACAAAATGGAGGCTCGAAGCCTTGCCCCTGAGGACTTTGGAAAGGAGGAGTATCCCCAGGGGGTCGCCTGGGGACTTGGACTCCTGAGGAGATGACAGGCAGCCTGGTTAAACAGAAGGAAAGATGAAGCCATGACTTGGAAAAGGCCATATTTATTTGATTCTAGAGAGGTTTGAGGGCTACTGGCTTGGAGAAAAATCAGAAATTCGGGATTTTAGGGTCCTTCTTGTTCAGTCCTCTTGCCAAACATTGCCCAGGGCAGCAGAAGCAGTGGCTTTTGCTGGCTCTAGTAAGAAAGTAACCATACGAAGCTCACCCAACGCACGTCAAGGTTCCAGTGCACACCTCAGGCCCAGGCAGGCCAATGGCCTTTGACCTCTACCAAGCCGCTGCCTCCAAACGTCTCAGGAGGCAACCCCTTGCTTATCCTCTAGTCTGAGCTGCATGTTCGTGGCCAAGTGCAGAAATATAACACATGGATAACAGCAGAAAATCCTTGACTGGGGGTTAAAAGTATGATAAAGTAAACCAGACCATTCTACTGAACTCAAAACAAATTGCTATAGCATTTTAGTGTTAATTTATCTTTAAATCTACATTGATTAAATCAATAGCATAAAAGTGGTAAAATTGATTTATTAAAGCTTTAAATGATTGGTAAAATCATACTTAGTTGTGAACTCATTGCCTTTCAAGTCATTAAAAGTTTGGTGTTTTTAAAAGATAGTTTTCTATAGACTGAGTGTGTCTCCCCAAAATTCATGTGTGAAATCCTGCCTTTGGAGATGATTGGGTCATGAGGATGGAACCCTCATGAATAGCATTAGTGTCCTTAGAAGAAGAGGCCCCAGAGAACGCCCTTTTTCCTTCTGCCACGTGTGATTACAGCAAGAAGACAGCCCTCTATGAACCAGAAAGCAATTCCTCACCAGATGCCAAATCTGCTGGCACCTTGATCTTGGACTCCCCAGCTCCTAGAACTATGAAAAAGAAATTACTGTGATTTGTAAGCCTCCCAGTCTGTGGTACTTTGTTATAGTAGCCCAAGTGGACCAAGACATCTTTATGCACAGGTTCAAATCAGAATCACCTCCTCCCTTGTAGGTGAGCAATCGAAGTGTGCCAGTTTGCGCGTGCACCTCACATCAGTGCCCCTCCCTGCTGGGTGGCAAGCCCCCTCGGCAGCCCTGCTCCTGAGAAGCCCTGCTCTCCCGGAGCAGAGTGCACTCCAAAGGCAGGAAACCCTTCCTGTGTAGTGTCTTCCTCCTGCTCACCCCAATGCAACGTGAACGACCTGCTTCTTGCATTGTGGGACTGTGGATTCCAGTATTACACTCCAACTTTTTAAAGCTTCCTTTCTACAGCCTGGGGAAATCTACTCATACTCTGCTTTCCCCCTCCAATCAGGTTATAGCCCTAACTAAGACTAGATAGCATCTGGTTTCCCACAGACCAGGACACTCCTTTCAAATGGAAATTAAATCGCCTCTAATAATTTAGGGAGGGATCCTGAGCATTATGGAAAGCTGGCCTTATCCTCATGTTGCAGGATCCTGGGCCCAGACCCACGGTGATGCTGTCTCATTCCCTTTGCTGGCAGGATGGTGCTGTGTGGACAGGGCAGCGGCTGAGTCCCACCTTGGGGTCATTCCTATAGGGGATACAGGGACAGTGGCCACTTGATGGACCTCATCCATGGACACAGTGGCCAGTGGGCAGCTGCAATAGTGTCTGTACATGTCAGGCCTGCAGTAGTACTGAAGCGAGGACGAGAAGAAAATGTGCCAAGTTACTGCGAGAAGGCTGTCTCCCAGACCGGTGCTTGTGTGCGTGCTGACTTCCTGGCCAGCACAGCAAGGGTGTGGCGAAGCTCTTGGGCAGAGGCCAGCAAGAGAAGACGCAGGTGCTCTCTCTAGATCCTGTCCACCTGGGGCCCCGCCAGCTCGAGGCCAGGCTAGGATTGCACCTGCGGGCCATGTGGCTTTGCAGGTGCCTTCCTGTCAGAGAGTAGGCCCTCTGCTCTTGCAGGTGGGCCATCATGGGGCCTGTAAGAATAGAAAATGGCACTTTTGATATGGGATCAGATGTGCCTGTGGGGGAGAAAAGACCCAAGTGAAACAATTAGGTTCTGAAATTCACAAAGTGGATCAAAAAGACAAACAGTTTAGCAAAATGATTGAAAATTTGGGCTTTGCACTCAGACTATTGGGAGTTCAAGTTCTAACTCGGCCACTTATTTGCCAAGTGATCTCGGAGAAGCTGTTTAACTTCTGTGCTCAGGTTTCCTCGTCTAAAAACATGGAAGTTAATGCTGCCTACCTGGTGGGTCTATTGTGGAACTTAAGTAATACAGGAGAAGTGCTCTGAATGGAATGTGACACATAGCAAATATTGGGGTGCTTGGTATCTAATAATTAAGAGACCTAAAGTAAAAGCAGGGATAGGGCAGGTCATAGGTTAGAGCAGTTTGGGAACCGTGACTCTTGACCCCGTGCTGGCTTGGTTCTCAGAATGACCTATGATAGGGGAGGAGGGCCACTTGCCAACACTGCCAATCTATGCACCACATGGCATTGCTTGCAATGTGTAAAAGAAGGGGCATCTTCCACTACTCAGGGCCATGCAGGCGACTGGTATCCCGTTCCATGGGTGGAATGAGAACCAGCTGGTCCACAGGGCTAAGGTGCATAAGCAAGAGTGTGTGTGTGACCACAGGACATCTCAGTGAGGCATATGCAATGGAAACAAATGTGTTTAAAGCAAAACATCCCCAAACAATCCTCTACATCAGATAATTTTGGTTAAGATCAGAATGCCTACTCTCAGCAGAAAATGGATTTATGGGCTGGCTAGTATATACTACGTGTCTGGCAAGCAGGCGATGAAAACTTGAAATGAGAGTTCTTGTTTAGAAATGAGGTTACCTTGGGCACAGGCCTTCCTTCCCAATCCCTCAGCCCCAAGCTACTTAACACCAGCACATTGTATTAGCTGAAGGTTTTCTCTTCTCTTAGGCAGAATAAGGGCTCTGGGGTTTTATTAAGTTATTGATTTGAGAGAGAGAGAAACATGGATTTGGTGTTCCACCCATCTGTGCATTCATTGGCTGGTTCTCGTGTGTGCCCTGGCCAAAGACCAAACCTGCAACCTTGGCACATCAGGACGGTGCTCTGAACAACTGAGCTACCAGGCCAGGGCCAAGGGCTCTGTCTGTTAAGTGTGGCTGACTTTGTTCTTGGAATGGAGGACTTCTCAACACTTGAACTTATTCAGACCAGGTCACTCCCTAATTTCCATAAAAGTATGCTGAGAAAAAGCTTGCAAGGCCCTTCATCCTCTGTCACACTCCAGAGAGGAGACCACACTACCTCCCTTTCACCAGGGATGAGGCACACGTGACAGAAGGAGAGAGCTGACAGCTAAGTCACTCCAGACCTGCTCTGCAACCCTGGGTTAGAGCAGGGTTAGTTTTCCTCTCTGAGCCTATTGTCCTCATCTCAAACTGGGATGGTCACAATGACCTCAAAGGGTGTCAGGCAGTCCCACCAGCACTCTTAGGTTCCAAAGGGGTTGTCGCAGCCTCACAGTAGGACTCTTCCTGTCCCTGGGAACTCTCTTACTTGCTCCCACAGGGAATGTACCCATTATTGCTGCACCAGCCTGAGCCCAGGCCTAAACATTCAAACACAATTGCTCAGAAGGGCCAGGCATAGGGAGAAGACAGCACCCACAGGCTGTAGCTATTGAGCCTCCATCACCCCTCCCTCCAGGGGGCCCCCAAGTGCCCTAGAATCCCTAGAAAAGGAGGCTGTGCAGGGTCAGGGGCAGGCTGAGTATGTGCTTAGGATGCCAGCAATGCAGGCGAGCCCGAGGAATTGTGGGGCAAGTAACCACTTTTTTGAACTTGTGTATACTAATTTTATAATTTTGATTTTTTTTAAATGTTGAATTACATAGGTGGTAAGGTGCATGACATCATCTTCTCAGTGTGCAGGGTGCTAGTCTGGCCACAGAGGCAGGAGTTGGCTTCCCCAAAGACCTAGCTTCTGGCTTCTCGAGGATGGTTGGATTTGTCATCGTTGTCCACCTCCCAACCTGCCATGGTGTGAAAGAGAGCAACATATATGTAGTAACACACACGCACAACATGTAGTAACACATGCATGGCGATTGTCAGGGGAGGGGGAAGTTGACTCATTAGAAGTAGAGATCCCCAGCAGTGAATTGGTGACTCCTTAAGCCTCACTTTCCTCATTTGGACAGTGAGGGCAATAATAGAACCAAAGTCTTGGGGTCATTAGGAGCAACAATGGGATGTTTAATGTAAAGCCGTTACTGTGATGCCTGGCTCATGGACAGAGCTCAGATGTCAGCTTCTGCAGCTGCTGTGGAGTTAGTATAATAACACCTCTCAAAATTTTTCGGAGATCAAGGTTGTCCTAAACCTTCGCACTCATCCATAGCTTACTGCTCCAGTTCTGTAAAGCTGCGTTGCCCAGGATTGCTCAAAGCTGCAATTTTACCGCTAGGCTTCCTTCCTTGTAGAAGATGAATTAGCAGGCTTGTCTTTCTGTCTGGCTACAAAACACTCATTTCAGAGGTTTCCCTGGTCTGGGAAAGGTGAGTGAGGAGAGGGACTGGTTTTGCACTTTGCTGGAAATGGCCCCATAAGGCTGCCCAGCGGGTAGAGGCTCGTTTTTGGAGTCTAACTGGGAATTTAACAACAGGAATCACAAGAAGTAATCTATTCTGCTTCCAAACCAAGAAGGGTGGGTGGCATTAGCACCGCTCCTTCAGCTCACTTGTGTTTTCAAAAGGAGATGGATCACTGGCTGGTGTGGCCCAGTGGATTGAGTGACGGCCTGCAAACCCAAAGGGTTGCCAGTTCGATTCCCAGTCAGGGCACATGCCTGGGTTGCTGGCCAGGACCCCAGTAGGGGGTGTGCAAGAGGCAACCACATATCGATGTTTCTTTCCCTCTCTTCCTCCCTCCCTTCCCCTAAAATAAATAAATGAAAGCTTTTTTAAAAAAGGGGGAAGGGATGGATCCCTTTTATCTAGAACTTTCTTGACACCATGAAACAGACCCCAGAGGAAGGCAGAGCCAAAGTCACTATTGCTTGTGTGGATACCAGGGAAAGAAAGGAAAGGAGAGCTAGCCCTAAGGGGTGCCCTGTCCCTGGGACCCAATGACTGTGGGCTTGTGACCACCACCTCTCCATGACTCAACAGAGGAAGAGAGAGAAACCTCAAGGAGAAGTTGGTGGTCAGTGTCTTCCCGGCCACTCGGCCTTCCCCTCAGCCGGGGTCGGTGCCCTGAGTCTGAGTCACCTAGCTGCAGCAGGCAGATGAAGCTTTAGGTCAGCATGTTGCCAAATTCAACATGTCCAAACCACCCTCCTTTCTTCAAGAAAAGTTCTTCGGCATTCCCATTCTTCCCTTCGCCAGACAGCACAGCGCGCAGCTCAGTGCCGGGAAGAGGGCAGCACTATGCTGTCTGCGTGGCCCGCCGCCCGCCCTGAGCTCTGCCTCCTGCTGCCTGGGCCGTTTCCAGCGAATTGTTGTTGCTTAACCTCTCAGAGCCTGTTTCATCTATAAAATAAGAGTGACGAGAGGATTAAATGAGATAATATCCATAAATCACCTCCTACAATGTGGGACACACAGAGATAGCAATTGCTACTATTATTATATTGCTTATTTTCCTTCCCCTAGCCTCCGGAGGGGTTGCTAATGGGCAAAAAGGCTGCCAGGAGTCAGGTTAACAGTAAAGCTAAGTAACCTACAATGTCATTGACCATTGGCCTCTGCATGTATTCTTTAAAATTTACTTATTCATTTAGTTTTAATTTTTTTGAATTTAGGATGATTTGAGAAAGAATCCACTCTTATACATAGCGTGGCCTAAGGAGAACACAGGCTGCAGAAATCGGGGTGAAGTTTTTACCGAGGGTGTCCTGCTTCAGACGCAGCAGGAGGCATTTTGGCTTCTTGGGGAGGAGCATTCACAGGGCTGAACTTGTGCAGGGAATGCGCTTTTGAAAGCCAGATGCAGGTTCTAACTTGAACCATTTACTATGACTTCCCAGGCTCAGTGGGTTCAAGGTGGCATTGTCCCGCCAGTGTCTGTCTTGTTTCCTCCCTGCTTAGCTGTCCTGTGTCCTCCCCTCAACGGTCTCTGTGCAGCAGGTCAAGATGGTCCTTAGGCTGAGTCCCCGTGTGCCGGGGAGGCAGGGGCGGAAGGGGCATTTGAGCCACACTGTCCAGATTCCACAGTGTAAAGTGAAATGGTGAGATTCTGCTCTCTGCTGGGTGGAGCCTATTGTCTCTCTCTGGCACACACAGGAACCTTGAGCCCAGAGAAAGCTCACACACACACTCGCCCCATGGCTGTAGGCCCTGCCCCACTGGCGTGTAGGAAGCTGGCCTTTGGGTTCAGAACCCCCATCGAGAGATTTTCCACGTCTACCTGATTGATTCGGCATTTATATGAAGCCCTAGGGCAGTGGTTGTCAAACTTGACCAAGCATCAGAATCATCCGGGGCACCTGTTAAAACACAGATGGCTGGGCCCCACCCCACTCACCTTTCTAAGTGACTGAGTTCCCAGGTGCTGCTGCTGCTGCAGCTGGCCTGGAGACCACAGTGGCCAGGAGAGCCGCTGGCCTAGAAAAAAGTTTCCCAGTGGCCTTTGAGGATACCAGCTTCTGTAGATTTGGACACTGCCCCTAGATGGGGAGCTCAGTAGGAGCCCCAAGAGCACAGGTTGCCGAGAGGAGCAGAGTGGCCCCCAGGATGCTCACGCTCACTGGGGGCCTTGTTCTCCAGAACTGTGCCCTCTGGGCTTTCCGGCTGTCTCTAACAGATAGCACTGAAGTCGGTGATATCCCTGATTGACTTCTTTGCATTTTGCCATGAACTAACAGCTTACTGTAATCTTTCATGAAAGCAAACCATGGTGGTTTTTGCTGCTGAACAGTGACATTTGGTTTTGGTGGTGGTTTCACTGTGGGTGGAAATGGATAAGGGGGGCTCCGAGCCCCCTGTTCCTGCCCAGGCAGCCTTGCCCTTCCGAAGACAACAGCTCTGGCCTTCACTGAGAGCTGGGGGAGGAAGCTACTACGGGACAGGATTAGGAGAGGCAGTGGGGCTCGGGCGCCTGTTTGTTCTTGCTGGCAGCGCCAGGACCAGCCTCCTGACGGTGAATCAGCCCATCCGAGGCTTGGCATTCAGTAGTGAGCCAGGGTTGCCATGGGGACGGGTGAGGCCCGGAGCCCACAGGTCTGGGTGGCCTGACTTGTTTTTAACTGTTGAAGCCTGTGTGAACATAGAGGCCCTTATCTCCACTTCTGAAGCTTCCTTAAAGCGTGACTGGTGTTTTGGGCCCCCGAAAAGGCTGGTAGGGGAAATTGCATCCTCCGTATTCAGTCTCTTGCAGATTTCCTGGGCACCGTGGGCAACCATGTCAAGAGGTCTGCAAAGTCCAGTACATTAAAAAACAAGACAAAACAAAACCCAGGCAGATGCATATCTTACTGAAGGGAGGAAGTAGAGAGGTAAAATGCCCTGCCTCTCTGATCGGCTGCTTTAATAACTCCTTTCTGCAGAGTTAATGCGCCCACAGAAGGCAGTCTGTGATCCAGGCAAGGACAGAGGCCTCCAGTCTTAGTCAACAATCTCCCTTTAACCTTCCTTCCCCACTTTTCTTTGGCCGTTCCCATCTGATCCTAGCGGAGCCCCAGAGGCAGCGTATGGGTGTGAGGAAGGTAAATTTATCCCTCCCCCACCACACAGCACTCACTGGCTCTCACAGAGACCAGAAAATAGAACCCCAGTGTCCTAAATCGCCTTGCTCCTGCCCAGCCACCTCAGATCATAGGAGGACACGCAGCCGGCATCCGCCAAGTGTCGTGAATCGCCCCACTGTCGTCTCGTGTCTTTCTTAAGGGTCATTGTCATTGTTGTTGCCACTTTTTGCCCTACAGAATTTGTCTGTCTGTAGCACGTCACCATTTTTGGAGTGATTTACATGCATCGCCTCATTTAACATTCACCTTCTGCCTAGGTCAAAGGCAGGACAGGTATGACAATTTTTTTTTTAACAAATGAGAACACTAAGGTTCAAAGAAGCCAAGGAAAGTGTGTAGTGCCATACAGCTCCTAGGTGGTAGGGCCAGAATTAGCCTTGAGTCCACGCCCTCCAACTGGTCCAGCCCTCCTTGACAGGGTTGTGCAAGGAATCGCCTGGGAGTGCAGACTCCCCTGGGATGGGCTGAGACGGGTGCATGTTTTGAATTCCCCCTGGTGATTCCCACATTCGCCCTGTGTAAACCAGGCCCTGGGTGACACAGGCATGCAAGTGACAGGTAACAGAGTCAAGGTCTCCTGCTTCCTGCTTGCCGTTTTTTCTGTTATGCCACCTGCCCCTTACTGAAAAATTTTGTGCCATCTCTTTGACCCCAGTCTCACCAAAGTAACCAGATAGCCATTGCTTTCTAGGGGGACAATGGGACATTAAAAAAGAAAGTGCTCCCACCTTCCCTGACCCTATCCTGTCACCACTGCCCACCTCCAGGGACAGATGTGACCCCAAGGCTGAGGCCAGCCTCAGAGGGAACCTACTGTGGACGAAGATCTGCTCTCTACTTTCTGGGACAGCTGGAAGAGAAAGCAGAATGAGTATTTTGTCCTTTAAAAAAAAATGTGACCAGTCAGGTCATATTACAGAAGAAAGAAGGGACCTAAGGGAAGGGGTGGGGTGTGGGGGTGTCTCACCAAGACCACCCAGTTCATGTGCTATGAAAGGAATTTTCACTGGAGTGGGATTTGTCCCACGGCAGACATGGTGCTTTCCACCTGAGGGACAGGCTACAGTACCCTCCCCCACACTCACAGAACGTCCTCCTCATCAACCAATTGCTTTTCCCTCTTGTCACGCCTCCTCATCTTTCCCTCAATAGGGCCAACTCTACTAAACAGCTCCTCAGGTTCTAACTGGAACCAGTTGTGCAAACTTGGCCCGTGGTCCAGAGCAGCCAGGTGCCCCTACGCGGCATCACTCTTTGATTTGCTTTCAGTCCTCCTTTGGAACTGGGGCCGTTTCCTTTAACTCCAGGTGTGTGTTTAAGTGTAAGGTTTCTGGGCCCCTCACTGTAGCGAGACTGTGATGTGACTCACCAAAATCCTGAGCTATGTGTGGGTGCATTGTGTTTATGGTGGTAAGAAAGGAGACCAGGAAACTGTTCGCTGTGGGCCTAAGCTTAAGGAAGTAGTACCACATTTCTTGTCTCCTGGAGTCAACATAAGCCCCATGTGACAGGGTTACCTGTGTCGTGTGCTCATCAGAAATCTGAGTGTCCACCTGAACTCCTATGGGGGGCTGAGGACAATGGTGCATGGACTTGTAAACTCTAATGTTCAAAAGACTGGCCTGGACTTGCCCCTCTGTGTCACTGGGACATTTGCCACATAACCCCGTGGGTTTCTCTCAGTATTTTCTGTGGGCCGACTTTTCTTGTGAGGTACCAGAAGGTGGGTCTGGATAAAAAGCCAGGAAGGAAAAGAGGCTTGTCCAAGGGGGAAGGACCAGGAGAGGAAATTCTGGTGGGTTTCAGAGATTCTCTTTTATTGAAGCAATTATTTATTTGCAGAATAATTGTTTACTAATGACTGTTTTATCCAAAGTATGGATGGGGTGGGAGAGCGACTGAAACGAGTAAGAAGTGGCCCTGCCCTCGAGGAGCATAAGCTCTAGTTAGAGACACAGGATGAGCACAAACGTGGGAGGAAGGGAGGGCGTGAGGCTGCTGGGGAGAACAGATGTGGAGCCCACAGGACCGCGTGTCCTCGGGAGGAGACTGGGGAAATCTTGGTGGGGAAACAGCAGGCCTCGGTGGCCAGGACTGCATTCCAAGAGGAGGAAACCCTGAGCGGTCCCATGCCTGGGGCAGGTGAGGAGGAGGCAGGATGATGCTGTTGTGCTGCTGAGAGATCGGAAGATGTGAAGACGGCGTTGTCTGCAGCCTTTCAGAGTGAGGTCGAAGGAAGAGAGGTTCTGTTTTCTCTCTGGTGTTTTAGGGTAGACAGACCTGTCCATGTGTGTTGGCGAAGGATGAAACAGTGGCAGAGTGCAGAGGCAGGAAGGAGGGGGATTAATGGAGCAGGTTCTCGAAGGAGACAGGAAGCCTTGGAAGAGAGGCCCCATCTTTGGTTTGCAGGTTGGCACTCGATCCACTGGGCCACACCAGCCAGGGCTTTCTTCCTGTTAGATATACTTCCTGTTTTAGAAAAGTTTTAGGTGTGCAGGAAAGTTGCAGAGAGCCTTGGCTGGTGTGGCTCAGTTGGAGGGGCTTCATCCCACAAACCAAAAGGTCCCTGGTTCAATTCCAGGACAGGACACGTGCCTGGGGTTGCGGGTTTGGTCCCCATTTGGGGTATCTATGGAAGGGAACTGATCAGTGTTTCTCACATCAGTGTTTCCCTCTCTTTCTCCTTCCCTTCTCCTCCCTCTAAAGTTTAAAAAAAGAAATTGGGAAGATAGTATAGGGTTCCCTTATATCCCTGCCAGTGCCCCCTGTTGTTACCGTCCTCCTTGGCCATGTCACAGTTGTCACAGCGAAGAAGCCAGCAGGGGTCCATCACTGTTAACTGAACTAGCCTTCCTCGGCGTCACCGGTCTTTCCGGTTGTCCCACCTCCACAGTACTGTGACAGTTGGCACGTCTCCCTCGTCTCCTCCGGTCTGTGCCAGTTTCTGTCTTTCCTTGTTTTCCATGACCTTGACCGTGTTGAGAGGTTCCGGTCAAGTATTTTGTAGGACATCCTCAGTTTGGTTTGCATTGTGTTGTTCTCGTGGCCCATCTTCTGAGAAGTAGATGAATTCTTTGAGGAAATGAAGACATTTCCAATAAAACAGTGGGGGAGACAATGATCCTTTTTCTCCCTGCACTATGGAGGGGACCATTTCTGGCCCAAAGGCAAAGAAACTTTTCTCAAAAAAACCAGCAGGTTTCCCTTTGGCTGCAACTGGAGATGAGAGGTAACCACGCAGGGCAGGGCCTGGATCTGGGGGTAGAAACACCGGACTTTTGACTTCCATCCCCTCCAGACCAGTTGGTGACCTCGGGCAGGTCTCCGTCCCCGTTCCAGGGCTCTGTGAGCTGGGAATGGTCTCGCTGAGCACCTGCCTCAGACCTGCTCAGCTCCGACGACGGTGGGCGACAGTGAGGCGGCAGCCGTGGCAACTGTACGGCCGACATTCCTGCCACGTACCAGTTATTAACCTGAGAGGAAACCGTCAACTTCTGGGCTCCCCAGACCCAGTTTTCTTATTTTATGGAGTCCCTTAATCATTGATGGATGCCCTTTTTTAAAGGTCAAAGTTCTCTTTGATTCTTACTGGTCCCTTCCCATGTGGTTTCTTCTGCTGTTCAAGTACCAGTAGCTGGGGGCAAGAGCAGGTGGGGAGCTGGGGAGCCTCTGTGTGCCACACCAAAAAGTAGTTCTCTGTGGAAGTTCTCTGAACTCCTTAGATAATGCTGCCCGCGCGACCAGGGAAGCCAGTACTTGGTGGCGCCAGTGATACCCGTTTCGTGGCCTTGTGATGCCCCCGGCCATGGTGACCCAACCAACTGAAGCAATTTCTCCAATAGCATTACAGAAAATGGGGCGGTTAATGGCTCACACAGCGTCTCCTCAGGCCAATCAACTCAGTAATCCAATCAGAAAGATCCACAGGGCTCATTCCTCCGTGATTTGGGTGAACCGACCGCCCCCAGTCCTGCCTCTGACCTCCCTTTCCCTACTCTTACAGTGAAGTTTTACATGTGAGACTGAGATCTGTTACCGCTTTTTTCCATTTGTCCAGAGCCAGCTGCTTTTCCTTCCCCAGTTCTGCAAAGCGCTCTGGCTTTGACAGCCAAGCAGCCTAACGTGAGGTTCAGGACGGGTGCAGACATGCAGGACTCCAATTCCTGTGTCTGGCCCGGGCCTTGTCCGGGTGAGAGCTGAAGTCTTTCCCTTTCTGGGTCCAGTGCTCCAGGAAATGTCCTTCTTGCCACCTTTGCATGTAGACCAGATGTATGACTGGACTTCTACAGATTGGCTCAGCGTCCTGAACATGATGAAAGTGGGAGAGGCCTTCTCGTTGGAGGTTTACTAGTTGGGAGCCCTGTCATCGTCCAAGCAGGGCCTCGCTCCCAAGGAGACCCAGCTCCTGCCCGAGGGAAGCTTCTGTGCACGGTGTAGCCTACCACCATCTTTTGTAGTTTAGTCCATTCGGATGGGGTTGTTTTTATTCTTTTCACGATGACTGGTTTAAGGACTTTCCCCAGCAGAGGAAGGGGTGGCATGGGTGAGTAACTTTATCAACCGAGAGAATAAAATGACGTGAAGATAATTCCCTGATAAGCACAAGCCCAGAGCAGAAAGGACAAGAAAGGACACTGCCTCTCTTAGGTGCCAGGCACCCTCAGCACCCGTGACGAGAAGATGAGGGTGGCAGGGAGGACTGCGGAAAAGGCCTGTGGCTAAGTGCTCACCAGAGTTAGGACTACCTCCAAGTGCATGTGAGGCGCCAGCCTGCAGGGTTCTCAGGCTGATGCTTTTGAGTCCACAAGGAGGCCAGCAGCCTGTCTTCCATTTTCCAGAGGTCTGACTGGGCCTCCATGTGTTGGAGTCGGGGGAAAGGGGAAGCATCGCCTTCTTTCTTTTAACTCTTCAGGACCCCAGGGGAGTTAGGCCAGGGTCTGCCCACCATGGAGTCAATACCCATTTAGGCCCTAGCTGGTGTGGCTCAGTTGGTTAGAGCATCGTCTTGTAGACTTAAAGTCACAGGTTCGATTCCCAGTCAGGGCACATGCCCAGGTTGTGGGTTTGATCCCCATTCAAGGCAAGTACAAGAAGGCAACAACTGATGTTTGTTTCATATCAATATGTGTGTGTATGTATGTCTCTCTCTCAATCTCTCAATCTCTCTCCCTTCCCCTGTCTCTAAAAGCAATGAGAAGATGTCCTGGGGTAAGGATTAAAAAAAAAAAGGACCCACTTGGTACTTAGTGTTTGCTAATCTAGTACCCAGCATACAGGGATGTCCCAGGTGGGCCCCACTGTGTCCCTGCTATAATGGCGGTGCTTCTGAGTCAGGAGAGCCCAGTCTAAGCCAGAGTGTCCAGTTGGGAATGGGAGACTTGTAATCCCCACGGAGCCATGTCTGCTGTCATTGCCTCAGGCCCAGAGACCCTCGCTCACCTGCGTGCGTGTCTTTTTGTAATAAGAGGGAAGACGCGCCACATTTGCTTGAACCCCAAACTCTCTGGTTTGTTGGAACTCTAAAATTCCTGTTCCTTCGAGGCCAGCATCCAAGAGTTTTTCCTTTCTGCACTGGCCAACCATGGGGCACGTCGTGTTGTGTCATTCTTACTGATGTGTGGTCACGCCGTCCCTAAGATGAGGACTGAGAAGTGTGGGGAGATGCTGAGTGGCTCTCCAAGGGGGTAGGAGTGCAGTGATTCTCACCATCACTTCTAATACTTGCAATATACAATCTCCATTATTTTTAGCCGTACTTACTAAGCAAGGGTGAGCCACATCTCACCATTCCTGATTTACAGATGGGAAAACTGAAGCAGGAGAACTCTGGGCCAGAAATGCCAGCCCCTCCGTGGGGACACACACCAGGGCAGTGTTCGCTTCTGCGGGTGCAGGCAAGATTTGGACTACACAGGCGGAGGTCTCGGGTCGCCCTTCCCACCGTTGCCATCTTTCCTCTCTACCCAACACATCCAAATCCACTGTGAAGTCATGGGGGAAAGGAGGAGAGCAAAGAAGGGTGGAAAAAGAGGCCTGTCCGCACACCTTGGCAAACCCAGCCCCTCCAGCAGAGAACCAAGCTTCCTGAAGAGCAGGGCGCTGACACAGGATGTCTCTGCTGCAAAGAGTGGGCCGGCGAAACCTGGTGCCTGGGCGTTGGCCCGGAGCCTACCCCCTCACGCGTCCAGCTGGCCACTGCATTGCAGCCTGACTCACTCCCCAGCAAGCCCTGGTACGAGTGTGAGAGACAGAACTCAGCTGGCCCTGGGGGTGGGAGGAGGGCTTGGCAAGAGGCCGCCTCCACAGGCATCCAGTTCAACAGTGCCAGGCCAGGATTTGGCATGTCCGTTTGGCTCTTTTGGGGGAAAGTCTGCCCTTACAGTCCAGTATCTCGACTTGCCCACCTATGAAATGGGATTTTCATAAGATTGGAAGATTACTTGGAGGTTTCTTGTCTGATGCTTATTAGGATCACTCACGAGGAAGCAGGCACCTAAAACCTGGAAGGGGGCAGATCAGCTTATAAGGCCTCCCTGTGTGGACAGGGAAAGAACCCAATGTGAAGAGCATAGGGGGACTCTGAGATCTGGCAAGGAATCACAGCTGCCCTCATTGGTGCATGGACGTGCTCTTTGAGAGATGTTTTTTTACTGTATGGTATACATACACAGTAGTGCATGAAACATGAACAGATTAGAGAATAACTATGCAGTGAATATCTGTGTCCCTGCCACCCAAGTCAAAAGCTTGGCCCAGACCCTGGCCTCACAACGTGCTCTTCCCTTGTGAGAAGGCCCTCCCTCCCACGACAGGTCACTACCACTTGACTTTATAATAATCACTTTTCTTCTCTTTGTCATCTGTATACACCCCTAAATGACACAGTAATAGTTAACTCTATGGAATCATGTTGAATGTATCCTTGTGGTTCTTTTTAACATCTTTCAACTTGTTTAACATCTTGAGATGCACTCATAGTATTGCACATTGCTACAGTCCGTTCATTTTCACTGCTGTATAGTATTCCATTGTCCATAAAGTAACCTGTTCTGCTGCTGTACTGCTGGTACACAATTATTTATTCCCAGCTTCCTGATAGTTTGAGTAAATGGGCTGATCCCCCACGCCCATCCCCACGCTGGCTGCTGCTACTGCAGACACGTGGGTGAGAGACAAAGTGTAGACTCACCTGCAGCTCTCGGGGACCGTGCTCTCCCCGGCAGCGAGGATTAATGCCAACATCCTGTATTTCTTGTAGCTTACCGGGATTGCAGTCCTTGCCATTGGACTATGGCTCCGATTCGACTCTCAGACCAAGAGCATCTTCGAGCAAGAAAATTCTCACTCTAGCTTCTACACAGGTGAGTATGGGAGACGGTACTTCCTCCAGCTGTGGAGACATCGTGTTGACCCAGGGGTGTGGCCTTGGGAAAGGCATTTGCTCTGGCCCCATTGGCCAGTCATGTCCCTCCCAAGCCTTGCTTTTGTGTAGTTGTGCCCATGAATTTGCAATAGACTGATGTGGTTTCTTTTTTCATGCTGACTGAGCCTGGCCTTTGGACTACTCTCTGATGTGAAGTTGGCCACCAAAGTCGCTGCCACTCTGGAGGGCGTCAGAGCCTCTGTTCTCATCTTCCCTGATCCTCTCTTCATTTCCTGTCTAATCAGGCTTACTCATCTCCTGAGTTCAGAAAACTTCCCTGGGAAATCCACAGTGCCGGGACAAGGAGAGGTGTTTAGATAGGGGCTCTGAGACCCAAAACACTTTTCCCCCGGAGAGTGACAGTAAAATTAGTAACAGAGACGCCAGCCCTCCAGCCCCCTGGTCCTGGTGCTGGTGCCAAGGCGGAGTGCTTCTGCTCCAGGGAAAAGATTCCCAGCGTAAGCAAGAACTGACTTGTTAGCAGGTTTCTGTGTGCGCACAGACTTCGACGTGGCGGTGTTTCCAGCGTCATTCTGTCACTGCTCATGGCTGTATCACCACGTAAACACCTCCGTGGATGCGTGGGAGCACCGAGGCCTGTCTAATGCAGTCGCCCAGTCGGTTTCTGGGACAGCACACAGAATCTGTGGCTCTCCTTTCTTCCCGGTGTGGGGATGGGAAACATTTCATTTGCAAGAAACAAGAGCAGCCCCCTATTTTTAGGATGGTGCTGTCATGTCATCAGGCTCAAAGTTTAAGTTTGGTCATTTCCTTCCCGCCCACCCAAGAAGTTATTTTTAAGAAAAGATGAAGAAAACAGTCTGAAGAGACTTACCTCCCGGGCCTTTACGAAGACCGCCTTGGCTGCCCGCGTGCAGCCCCCTCCCCGCCTCCAGACAGGCCCCGCCCACTTGATTACACGGCACCTGGACTTGCGGACCGCTGCCCTGCTTTTATTATTTTTGTTGTCGTCAGTTGGGGTTTTTTTAGGGTGTGCCTCCCTATTGTGAGAAAGAAAAAAAAAGTGAGGGAAAGAAAAACACAATGCATTTTTGTTTTAAACTACGCACTGGGTGTTTAGGGAGCGGGTCGCCATAGTGCCCTGACTTGTGTCGGCAACAGCTCCCTTTTTGTGAGTCTGTGGCAGCGCTGGAATGCCACCCTGCGGAGCTGGAGGAACTGGAGCGGCAGGGGCAGGAGGGCGGGGCGGGTGTGAGGGGAGAACGTGAGCACTCCGCACCCTGTCCTCTCATGTCAGGTCGCACCAGGGAGCAGGGAACCCTCTTTGGGGAGGGCAGGAAGAGTGGATTTTCTGGAAGAATGTGGAAGCTGGGATGCCCGTCTCAGGCAGGTCATCCTAAGGAGAGCCCCTGGGCATCTCCCATGGTTCTCTGCAGGGGGCCTGGCTCCCATAGTCTCCCCAGAGCCCCTCTCTGGGTATCATTCACTGTCGCACACACTTTGTTATGTAATGGAATCCTGGTAACTCTCTAAGGCATGTGGAATGATGACCATATCATTGAAGACACAGAGGCCTAGAAAGTGAAATAACCTGTCTAATCGCATACCCATCAAAAGGCAGCGCCGGGATTTGAACTCAGTCCTGTGGAAGTTGCCTCCTGTATGACCTGTGCTAGATTGCGGGTGGGTCTCCCCTATGCAGGAATAGAAAATAGCTACACTGACTGGATGTTCCCCAGGAGTGGGGGCAGGGCAGGGGCTCTTTTGGTCTTTGACTTCACCCAAATTGTAGTTGCGGGAGAGAAACCCCAAGTATCGGTGGCCTGGGCCAGCAGGTGACAGGTGGGAAAGCCAGGTAGAGCAGTAAGAGAGTAGTGAGCATGCTGTTTGGGGAGCCAGGACCTGCCTCTGGAAACCTCACAAGACTCGGGTACCTTAGGTCATTGCAGGCTCTCCCGACCTCCCCCACGCCCTACCCATGGCCAGTGGTCCTACTTTAAACAACTAGGTTAAGGATTTGAAGGCACATTCCCAAAGAGACACAGCAATCCCTAGTCAGGGGCCAGTGGCTGCTGCCTCCTTAAGCTCTAACAGAGGAAATGGACCCTTTGCAGCTGGACTCCCTGGGCCCCCTGCCCTTCACTGAGTGCTTTGGGAAGCTGAATGATTACCATCTGTGGGCAAAGGGCAGAGAGTCTTCGTACACTCTGTCCCCTTCCCACTCGGACTGTGATACCAGCCTTGGTATTGACCCATTGCCCCTCTTCCAGTAGGGTGCCAGCTCCACCCCAGCTGCTGTTCCCAACATCAAGGAGTGACCACCCCTTGCACAGGGCCCCTAACCATCTGTAGGACAACCCACAGGCCAGCCTCACCATGTAGCTGGCCCATCAGGAAAGCTGAAGGACCCCAGCAGGACCACAGCTTCCAAAGTAGAGAAAGAATGCATAACCAGACAGAGAAGCAAGTGGAAAAGAAACTTTCCAACATTCAAAACAGTCCATAGAGAATCCAGAAGAGCTGACAGCCAGCCTTATATAGGCCTTCTCGGCAGTCAGGCCCTGGGAGAGTCAGCCTGTCAGCAGTATTCGTAATCCCAGGCTGCAACATGTTGGGGAACTTCATTTTCTTGGTCTCAGGCCAGCAGCCCTTCTTAACTCCTTGGTGTCCTCCCAGAATCCCACAGCATAGCCACCAAAAGAGGGCACCCAGAGGCCGTGGTCTCCACACTCCCGAGGACCATTCCCCTTTTATGACATGGTGCCTGACGATTTCCAGGGCACACAGCCTTGCCCACAGGCAGCTGACTTCCCCACTTCAGCCTGTGGCCTGGGGCAGCTTGTCCTGCTCTGTGCTTCACCTTCCCGTTCTGAAACTGGCAGAGCGCACACACGCACACCTCTCTGAGGCGGAGAACTCCCTGCCTGGCAGATGGGGTGCGAGTGGTGCTCACTAATGAGAACAGCCAGCAGTGGGGCAGCGAAG
Organism: Tonatia bakeri; assembly: GCA_004024845.1. NCBI lineage: Eukaryota > Metazoa > Chordata > Mammalia > Chiroptera > Phyllostomidae > Tonatia > Tonatia bakeri. Next base: position 32,632 of record PVIA01003456.1, on the reverse strand, counting down.
GACCAGGAGATCCGTTGGGAGCAGAGTCAGGGTTCCTGGGAACCCTGATGGTGTTAACTGGAGATAATAACCTGCTCTGAGCAAATGGAGGCCAGAAGCTCTGCTGGGTTTTGTTCTCCACACAAATAGCTGTGGTGAGTGCTTTTTTTCACAAGATGGGGTTGAAGTGGTGACAGGAGGCTGATGCGTTCAGTGAAAGCCAAGAGCCCTGATAAACAGGTAAAAAACATGCCCCATTTCTGGTGTAAAGGACACCCTAGCATCTGCCACTGCTACACCAAGGGTTTTTTAAAAAACTAGCTATAATGTCAGCCTGAAGAAAAGCAGAATAAACAGCCCTTAAGCAAATTAACACAGTAATCCCAGAGAAGGCTCCGTGACAAATAACTTTTTCCATGAGTCAGACAGAAAGCCTGCATTCACTTGTCTTATAAAGGGGACGCTTTGTCATCTGCCATGGCCGGCCTTTGCTGGTGAGCCTGGGGTGGGAGCTAGGAGGAGCCATGCAGGGGGAATTCCTGGGTGGCCCTTTTAAGAAGCAGCCCACACCCTACAGTGGTCCCATGGTTTCCAGGGAGCCGTTAGCAGAGGAGCCACCCTATAGCTGCTGCTAAAATCCCCATAAACAGCTGCCAGGGAACTGGAGAGGGGACACCGAGATACCCCAGGTCTGCAGCTGCTGAAGCAAGATTTAAAGCCAACAAGACCCTTTGTCCTCAAGTCTTCGTCAGCTGAGCCCGAGAAAGAATATTTCATATTAGCCGAGGCCCATTAGGAGGACTTTCTCTCTCTCTCTCTCTCTCTCTCTCTCTCTCTCTCTCTCTCTCTCTCTCTCTCTCTCTTCATCTGGCTCTGCACGGGAAATGCCTTTTCCTGTCACTGCTCCCAAATGCTGCTCACCCAGCACCCCTACTTCTGCCAGCATCTCTGGGTTTACCACCTGGTACCTGGACTTAGAGAAAGAAAACATGTCTCTGTTCATTCCCACTCAACGGATTTCACAGGCTTGGAAATCCTTTTGATCTCTTAATACCCGCTATTCATTCAGCCCCTGCTCTGGAGCTCCAAGAGTGACTCATCTTTCGTTGTCTTGCTCCGATGAGGTGGGGAGAAGCAGGGGCCACATCCCGGCCTCAGCACACTGGATCCCCATGTCAGAGCCCTCCTCCCACAGGGCTCAGGCGCAGAGCTGCCCTGCCTCTCGAGCCCGGCCTGCGGCCCCACGGCATTGGACTGCCTGGGAGGATGGGACTTGACTTGAGGACAAGCCGCATTTGTGCCCTTGCCCAGTCTGGGCCAGGCATGCACGGGAACAATACCCATATTCATACAGCATAGGGGTTTGCCAGTAAACCCACGTGACCTGACATCACGACAGATGTGGGGGGAAAGGGAAGAGACACAAATGCTCCCTTGTGTGCCTTCTGCTCGATGCTGCCCGTGAGCTTCAGCTGCAGGCAGACTGCAGGGCTTGTTGCCTGCAGAGCCTCAGCCCCATACTAGGGGGACAGATGTGGGACCGTGAAGTCACTGACACCTACCGAGGGTTCTCACTACTGCATCCTGTTGTGTATTGTGTTGGAAACATCATAGAACCTCTCGCTTTCAGCCCCTACTTCAAGAAAGTTGCCCTGGTACCAGTTAGCAGGGAAGGGTCAGCAAGTGTATAAAAATTCATCACAGCGATTAGTAATAATTGTCCACTACCCTTTGTATTCAGGTTAACAGCAGTTCACGTTGGTTTTGTGCACATTTTGATCGCGTATCCCTTAATCCTCACAACAAGCCCATGGTGGACGTCACTGCCACCCCCATTCTGCAGACAGAAAAGTGTCGCGCACACAAATTAAGCGGCCTTCCCAGGGTCACGGGGCGGCTTTCAGACCCAGGCCTCTGGGCTTCAGAGCCAGTGGTCTCAGCAGCCTCTCCGGAGGGCAGGTAGCACAAACCTGAAAGACGGAGGTTGGGGCTTCTCCACCAATCTTTCCATGCTGCCTGCATGTTGGGGGAGCCAGGTAAGGGGGTGGTCCCTGCAGAACAACCGTGGCTTCTCCAGAATGTAACTGCCAAAGAGGCCCCTCTGGGCACTCTCTAAGGGTGACTAGGACTAGTGTGCTCCACTTTGTCCCCTGTCCCAGGAATGCACGTTATGTGGGACACAATCAGAAACTGTACAAGTCACTGCCCTTCTTACCGCACCCTTGCCATCGGTCACTACAGTTGAGGACTTAGAAACGGTGTCACTCGCTGCCCACCCCCGACCCTGTGCAACAAAAGAATCGATCCTTTTCACACCTACAGTAACCATATTGCAACCACAAGATCTCTTTCATGTGCTATAAGTGGGGGGGCTTTTTGAAATTTTCTAGCAACCGACCTTTCATTTTACTGATAAAGAATTTGAGCCCAAGAGAGGGAAAGTGTCTTACCCCGAATCATACAGAAATTAGTAGCAGAGTTAGAACCACACCAAGGGTCCCCTGATGCCAGGCCTGTCTTCTTTGCAAGAGAAGAGTAGACAAGCTACTCTCCCTTCGCCAGCTTATGTCCTCCAGGTTACTAACTATGCGTGCCTCACTGCCCCCCACAGCAGGGCGGGAGGCATCCGCCCCCTCTGGGAAGCAGGCAGAGGTGGCCGCCTGAGTGTGCACAGCCCCCTGCTGCTGCAAGCTTGTCCTGACAGCTTCTCCTGTCAGGTAGAGGCAGCAGGAGGCGAGGCAGAGTCCCGGGAATTTACCCCGAGTTTGGAGGGTCTCTCTCAGTTAGTGTGAGTGGATTCTTCAAGCTGGAAATAGCTGACACACTGGACCAGTTTGTGTCCTGAGTAGGATCTGACAGCTCCAGGGATATTCTTTGTCCCGGTTAAGGGGTAATAGGCACCTTCCAGGGAGGCCAAGGGTAAGGTAGGAGTGAGGACTTGATGGGGTGGGGTCCTAGAAGAGAGACTGGTGGGAAGGAGACCTGAGAGCCATAGTGGGAGGGGCTGCATTTTAAGGAGGAGGCACTTCTTCCCGAAGATGGGGACCATAGGGATGGGGGCAGCGCAGTCACATAGAGGGACGAAGGAATCGCAGGAAACAGCTGGGCCACCACACTGATGTCTCCATGTCTTGTCCTCTGTCCTCCACTGTCTCCCCTCAGGAGTTTATATTCTGATTGGAGCCGGTGCCCTCATGATGCTGGTGGGCTTCCTGGGCTGCTGTGGGGCTGTGCAAGAGTCCCAGTGCATGCTGGGACTGGTGAGTATCCCTTCTGTGTTCCCCACACCCACTCCAGGGCTCCCTGCCCCCAACGTTCCATAGGACAGATGGTGGCATGAACAGGGCACCCCAAGGGCATGAGCTGGCCTCGGCTTCCCAGGGTGCCTCCATGCCCAGCCTACCCCAGCCTCCTAGCCACACGGTGGACTTGTCCTCGCCCTCTGTGGGGAAGCCTTCCTCCTCTTCCTCTCTGGATTCTGTATCTTCCCACCTCCCTAAGGCAACTAAACTCCAGGACTTGGTTCATTTGCTTTTTTCCCCTAAATCCACAGGTACACTCACTTTCCCTTGTTTCAAAAGTTTGTTGCGATTCTCCTCAGACTCCAGAGTGTATTCACTTTTTATTTCTTCAAATCTGTGATTTTTGTGAGTGAGCAACAGCATTTTATCGCTGACTCCTGATTAGCTCCTTAGAAATACCAGTTCTGGCTCAGCTGTGCCCAGTTCTTTCCCTACTCCAGCTGCCGCTCCTCACCAGGGCTGAATTTCTGCAGTTCTGTGAGTGTCTTCATTTGTGTCCCCAGACACCCAGTCCTCAGAGGGTCATTGTCATTCCTCCTTGTTCTCCAGAATACTCTGCTTTTTCTGGTTGGCGAGGATTGTTCCTCACCCCATCCTCTTTTTGCCTTCTAGTTCTTTGGCTTCCTCTTGGTGATATTTGCACTTGAAATAGCTGCGGCCATCTGGGGATATTCGCACAAAGATGAGGTAGGTTTTTCCCTGTCAGATCTCTTGGGCCCTGCAGTGATACGGGTTTGGGAGTTTGCAGCTGTGGGATGATAAGGGTAGAAAGGTGTCCTGCTGGCCTCTCTGGTTAGCTTTCATCATGCCTCTTATTTCACCACATTCCCACTGGCCCCTCCGAATGCGGGCTTCTGCAGGGCAGGGAATGTGAGCGTTTATACTATACTGAGCGCACATTGTGCCAGCCACTGCTTTGGGCCAACCACTGCCTCCAGTTCCCTGAACAGTGCTGGCACATAATAGATGTTCAGGAAATAGCCACTGGGTCTCAGTGTCTGTGTGTGTCTCACACCTCAGCAGCTCTTCCCAACTCTTCTGGAAAGATGGCTCAGGAAAACGTGGCTTTCTGGGCTGGACACCCTTGCTCCTTCACCTAATCTATAAATGTGAGCCAAGTACTATGCAGGGTCTGGAGATGCATGAACTGCTGTCTTCACTGTAAGGATCTTTGCCACCTTGCGTGGCAGAGAGACATGCATTTGATAAAGGTCATAGAAGTCACTTATATCCAGAAGTCCCATGGGACTTGAAGGGGTGGGATGTGGAAGGGGAGATCTTTGGCTTCGTGGAGAAGAGTCCATTGGCCTAACCCTTGAATGAGAGAAAAGATTTCAGGAGGAAAGTTGGTGGCAGACAGGGTACTTCCTGGCAACAAAAGGGTCTGAGCGCAGCTGAGCTTAGGCCCCTGGGGAGGAGACCAGAGTTACGGGCCAGGATGGGCCACATCGGAACAGTGTTTTAGGGAGGGCTGTACTGTCATGGTTAGCAGGTGGCAGGAAAGAAGAGAGATACCAGATGCAGGAAACCTGTTTTGTTTACTTTGTTTGATGATTTAATTGTTCAGATGATAGAGGCTGCAGTCAGAAACAGGAAGGGGTAACTGAGAAAGATCCTGAAGGAGAAATGCTGGGCGTTGGTCAGTTTATTGATGTTGTGGGGGCGGGAGGGCCAAGAAAAGGCATCCATTACATTGGGAGGCACCCAGGTACAGGATGATGATAATGCTTTTATTTTACATTGTAATAGCTAATACTTACTCCACCTTTACTCTGTAGCAGACACTGTGTTAAGGACATGCAGTGTACCATCGGAATTTTCACAGTGATCTCTCGGGTAGAGATGACTGTAGTCTAAATATGCAGAGAGTGATGTACAGAGTGGCTTGGTTAATTTGCCAAAAGTAACACAGTCTCTGAGTGAAGACAAAAGAAGATGGAAGCCTGAGGACCTAGCCAGATCAGAGAAGGATTTGTGTTATGATTATGATTATGATTATGATGTAGATTGAGGATATTCCCGTTTGTTCTCAGAAAGAAAGGAAGACGCCAGGCCACGCTGGGCTGAAGGGACCAGCCACAGGTGCAGGGGAGGGAAACAGCAGGAGCCAGTTCCTAGATAATGCTGGGGGACAGTGAGGGCCCCCCACCCCCCAGGTGCTGACAGAGGGGCAGTCTGCTCAGAAACGTTTTCCAAGCACAAGAATTTGTTAGTTAAGTGTGAGGAAGACGGAACAGGTGATGTTTGTTCATTTGTCCTGCTACTCTCTCTCATTTATCTGTCCATCGCAGGTGATTAAGGAACTCCAGAAATTTTACGTGGACACCTACGAGAAGCTGAAGTCCAAGGATGAGCTCCAGCGGGAAACGCTGAAAGCCATCCACTACGCGGTAGGTCATCTTTGCGGGGACTCCAGCCGGTCTGCAGAACACAGGCACCCAGGGTATTCGCTGGACCAGACCAGCGCTCCTCTATTTCAGTCATTTTTTATGTGTTTCTCTTACCTTCATCCGTGCCCTTCTCTCTGCAGTTGAATTGCTGTGGTGTGGCTGGGGGCGTGGAACAATTCATCTCGGACATCTGCCCCCAAAAGGATACACTCTCAACCCTCACAACGAAGGTAAACGTGAAGAGCAAGACTTTTACTCCCCTGCCCACATGTTCTGGGCAAATCCCACAAGGGTAGAAGTGAAATCTGCCCCCTCGTTCTGGGACGGCAGGCATTCAAGTGCTTCGTAAATACCTCTTCCACCAGGAAGCTCCCCGGGTGATGGTCTCATTCCTCCCCTGCCCTGGTGCCTCTGTGTCCTCAAGAGCAGCCAGACCAAGGCCAGACCAGGGACACAGCAAAGTGTTCCAGCTGCCTGCAGTGACCTGGCAAGGGAACTACACATCACTGCCCCTTGTGCCTCTTGCTTTTTAGACCCAGAAATGGCTCAGGATTGTAAGCTAGGGCTAATTCTAAATCTATTCTTAATTATAGGGTGTAACCCCAGACAAGAAATAGACCCAAAGCAGGGACTTACCCCTCTTCCATGATTTCTTACCCGAATATAAGGGACCCACCTTCTTATGTCTCTCTTGCTTCTTCTTCCCATCCACCAACCAAGGCACCTGAACACTCCTGTCCCCCACCCTTTCTCTGGAACCACCAATGACCTGAGTGAAATGGGTGCCGTGGGGGGAAGGGCTGTGCCCAGAGCAGGGAGTGTGTGTAACCAGGGTCTCGGTTTGCCCCCTAAGTCCTGCCCCGAAGCCATCAAAGAGGTCTTCCACAACAAATTCCACATCATCGGCGCGGTGGGCATCGGGATCGCCGTGGTGATGGTGAGTGTCCCGGATGTCGGGGGCGGGGGTCCTCTTAATAGCTAATGTTGATTAAGTGCAGGCTCTGGCCAGGCTCTGGGCTAAGTGCTACACATTTATCAGCTGATTGAATCCTCGCCATACCTATGAGGTGGGAACTCTTAGCATTCTAATTTTAGAGACTAGGGAATGGAGTGATGGAGAGGTTGAGTAAGTTGATCAAAGGCTCTGAGCTCATGAGGAAAGCATTTGGGATTTGAACTCAGTGTGTCTCCAGGATCCATTCTCTCAGCCAGTGAGGTTCAGGGGTAAGTGTAAGGCGACACCAGTGCTGCTAGTGCGAGGACCATGCACGGATTTGGCCCACGCGAGGGTCTCAGTCACCCCAGACCTACCAGCTACCCTGGGACAATCTCCAAAACATGTTTCCATCATGCACCTGTTCTTCTTCCCAAGAAAGTAGTTCAATAAAAGCCACATGGATGTGAATTATTTCACCTAGCAGGCATCTAGGGTGGGCAGCCAAAAGGAGGACTGAAAGCAGCAGAGAATCTGCTGTTGAGTAATCGGCTCCCAGAAACCATCCAGGGTCCACAGGTTCCCAGGCCCCTCCACGAGGGCCCTCCTCCGCCCCTCCCAAGACTACCCCAAAGGAGAGACCTGCTTCCTTTCTCAGTGGTTATTTGTGCCTCTCATCTGCATCTAAGAAGAGCTTGGAGTAGCTTTCAGTAAAAGGGATAACAATACCTTTTCAAATAGAATATAAAATACAAACACACAAAGGCGGAAGCGAAAGTAGGAATATTTGGAATTTAAGCACTCAGCTTAGCTCTGAGTTTGCCTCACCCTGAAAGTTCTCCAGGGAAGTTGCTGGGTAGCTTGCATTAGCAAGTGGCTGCAGACTCCCAGAATCCCACCGATCAGTGATCCTTCCCATCATCTAGCCTACGACTCTCTTGTTTTGACATTTAACTCATTTAGCCTCCCGGTCACCATATTCCTGGTCCTTTGTCTTGGCCTGAGTGACTCATGTCTTTCCTTCCGCAAAGCTGCCCTGTTCCTCCTGTTCCTTCCTGTCTTCCAGATATTTGGCATGATCTTCAGCATGATCCTGTGCTGCAACATCCGCAGGAACCGAGAGATGGTCTAGAGTCAGCTTGCACCCCGGAGCAGGAAGGCTTACCCCTGAAGATCGTCGGTGGTTTTCCTGGGGTTTTGTTATTGTTTTCGTTTTTGTTTTGTTGTTTCCTTTTCTCGCCACTAACTGTTAGTATTCACTCTGCATTTCTAAACAACAAAAACAGTTATTCCATGTTTATCTCTTTAACGCTTTGTTCAGTATGGATAGTTGAGAGATTAAGGGATTTGGTTTGCTTTGGTTTTTAATTTTTGGTGGTTTTTGCTTTTTATGTTAAGCAGAAATCCTGCAGTGAAAGGTACTATATTTGCTAGACTCTAGACAAAAGATATTGTACATAAAGAGAATTCTTTTTTTTGTTTTTGAATAGATTTAAAAAATGTCTATCAAATTTAATCAGATTGTAACTTATGTTGAAGACAATTTGATACATAATAAAAGATTATGACAGTATTCTAGACTGGTTTGGGGGAGTGTTTTGCTTCCTTTATTTGTTTTTTAGAGCTCTGTGTTTCTCAAATGTCAACTGCTCTTTGCTTTAACTGCATTTCTATGAGGAGAAGGTTGGAAGGTTGGTCTCCCTACTTCACTAATCAAGAATCAAGGTGTGGAGAGATGAGGGGATTCTGACCCAAGGTCATACATTTATTAATAGAGTCAAACACAGTAAAACCCAGCCCAGGACTGTGGCAGCAGTGTGGTGCTTGTTGGGGATACCACCATAAATGTGGGCTCCCTGATGGCAGGGACTTTGTTTTACTCACTGCTGTGCCCCCAGCACTTAGAACCGAGTGTCTGGTGCAAATAGCTGTGCAGTATTTGTTATCAATTAATATTTGTTGGTTGATACATGAGTACATACCCATCAGGGTTTAATCCAAGAAGCAGAATATTAAGTATTATACACAAAGAAAAAGAAAGAGAATTTGTTACGAGGATTTTTTTTTACAGATTTTATTTATTTGTTTTTAGACAGGGAAAACAGGCAAGAAAAGAGAAACATCAATGTGTGGTTGTACTCACGTACCCCCTACTGGGGACCTGGCCCACAACCCAGGCATGTGCCCTGACTGGGAATCAAACCAGCGACCCTTTGGTTCACAGGCTGGCGCTCAATCCACTGAGCTACACCAGCCAGTGCTATTACAAGGATTTGACCTTACACAATCATTGGAGCTGACTAAGCAATCTCTGTAAGATGACTATCTTTGCATCTGACCCTGGAGCTTGAAGCTCACAGGGCAGATGGAAAGGACATATGGATGTGAGTTGGCAGAGGGCAAGAACAAGCTGGAACTCAGAAGCACAAGCCCAAGAAGACAGACAAATCTGTGTGGGCTCTTGTTCCTCTGATGTTGGTGGTATGGGTCCTGCAGAGACCCTGAGTCATGTACAATAGTATAACTAAACACACATTGGCCAGGAGCTGGAGAAGCTGAAGTGAGTCAGCAAAAAAGGCAACAATTTGTGTGAGCTACAAAACGACTGCTGCCCTGGCTGGTGTGGCTCAGTGCATTGAGTGCTGGGCTGCAAACTGAAAGATTGCTGGTTCCATTCTCAGCCAAGACACATGCCTGAATTGTGAGCCAGGTCCCCAGTTGTGTGTGTGCGAGAAGTGACCAATCGATATATTTCTCACACATCTGACCCAGTTTCAGTCAAATATCTATCTCTGTACAGTCAACTGGCAGGTAGAGGAAAGGGGTACATGTAATAAAAAGCCAGCCATCCTCTGACCTATAGACTGGGCCCAGGACCAGAAGAGGAGGGATCATTGAGAGCTGGTAGACATCTGGAAAGGAACCAGTTGGTCCACCCTGCTGTCAGTCCAGGGAAACAAGCTTGCTCTGACTCCTGACAAACCTGTCCAGGTGATGCTCTGGGGATAAGGGTAAACCAAGGTGGTGCATAGCCTTCAGGACCTGAAGGGCTTTTGGAGCAAAGGGTCTCTAGGAAGTTTTAGATCACAAAAAGGCAACAGACTCTGCCAAGAGCAACAGTAGCTATGGGTCCAGAAAGAATCTCCTTAAGCAAAAGAGATATACACAGCTGGGTAGATTGGTCTCTTGGTTCAATGTTAAAGGCAGGCCAGTGAAACAAATTTGAGTAAAAACAGCTGGATAGTAAAAAGTTATTACTTTACTGGGTGCCCTTCAAGAAGTGAAAATGCTTTAAAATCCCCAAACTCCTGGCCCTCTCCTCACAAGAACCCATCTCCACATTCCACGTCCTCTAAAGCAGAGCGGTGCAAGGGCGAAGCCAAGTCTGCACGTGTATAATAAGTAAGTGAAATCAAGCAATCCACAGTCACTGATCCTTATAGTTTGAGTAAGTTAAGCACATGTTTGGCTGGTTAGATAATAAGATTTTTCCCCTCTTATTAAGTCTGGAGGCAACTACGCTGAAATCTGCTAAAAGTGCTGTGTTGACTTAGCAGCTAGGTACTGTCAAAGGTGGCATCTCTGATTCTCTTGGCTGCTCCCTCATAGTCACAAGGTAGCTGCTGCAGCTCCAACCATCTCTACATTCACAACAAGAAATAAGGGAGAGGACAAATCCTTGCTAAGGCTACCCCTTTTAGTTAAAATGCAAAATCTTCCTCCAACAGACTGGAAACCAACTTCCATTTGTGTATCATTGGCCCAAATCTGTCACATGTGTACTCATAACTATAGGGAAGGCTGAGAACATTTCATTTTTCTAATCTATGGTGAAGGTAGGAAAGGGACAAGTGAGTTGTGAATGTTTTGTTTCATTTTACAGTTGGAAAACTTGAGAATCAAAGAAGTTAAATATTTGTCCCAAGATCATACTGAATACAAACTTAAATCTGGGTTTTTCTTTCTCCAGTTCCTCCAGTTTCACACAGGGTGCCTCCCAAGATTAGTATCATAAGAGGAAATTTAACAGGAAAAAACTGGAACATCTTTTGATCGGAAGAACTCATAAAATGCAGGGCGGGGAAACAGTTTCATTTGAAATAAGACATGGGAATACAGCTTACCCCAAACTTCAACAAGGCTGTGTTGGGCTCTGTCCAGAGAGGTGGGTGTGCAGATGGATAATGGTGACAGAGTCACAGGTGCAGTGGTCAGGTCCAAAGGCAGTACGACGCTTCAGTCTGGAGCCTCTCCTTAAAAAGAAAGATGGCCAGTCCAGGTCACATGGCTCGGTTGGAGCATCACCCCATGCACCAAAACTTTGAGGGTTTGATCCTCAGTCAGGGTACCTTTAGGAGGCAACCAATCAATGTTTTTCTCTAACAATATTTCTCAATGTCTCTCTCTCTCATCAATAAACATATCCTCAGGTAAGGATTGAATTAAAAAAAAAAAAAAAAGGAAGGTGGCCAACTACACAGAGACCTGAAAAGGACAGACCTTACTGGGGAGGAGCGAAAACCAAGTCATCCAAGTGGAGAGTGAAGGACAGACCAGGGAATTCTAACCAGGGGTGGGGCGGTGGGGAGGAGAGCAGCAGCACAGTGACCTTTGTTTTCAAATATCTAGAGGGCTACAAGGGCTATACCAGGTGTATATGCTGTCTCAGAGGCCACCATAAGAACTGATGGGTGAAATTCTCAGGGAAACAGATTTTGGCTGAACACAAAGAAAACTCAAAACCAAGGATTTCCAACAGAGAAGAGGCTCTCCAGGAGTAGCAGTCCCCCAGGAGAGGCTGCAGATGGGGTTGTGTCAGTTCTTGCACTGATGGAGACTTGAGGAATTCTTACACCCCTTCCATCCCTAAGTGCTTATAAAGAGCACTTAGCAAAAAAAAAAAAAAAAAATCATTATGGAGTTGGTTGGCAAGGAGGAGTGAGGGAAGGCCTCTAATAAAAGTTAATGTAAGAGAACCATTTCTATTTCTATGGCAAACCCCAAAATGTTTCAAAATAATGTTTTACCTTTGAAATCATTGCATTTTTTTTTCATATTCATTGCCATTCTTGGGCTCTTCGAGATTAAAGTAAGAGAGCACCAAAATCCTTAAATCACGGGGTTTGTTGGAAGGATGCTCAGCACCTCAGCAGCCATACCACGACTCCTGAGTATCTGTGTGTTCTAGCCTGGAGTGTCCAAGAGGCCAGAAGTCGGGACCTGAGACAGTGGCTTGTCTCCCAGATCTTCATATGGCCTCTGCTCCCCTCTCCCACCCCAGGATCATCTCTACATCTTTCTGCATCTCACATTCAAGCTCGCTTAGCAAAAAGGTTCTTAACAGGTTGTCTGGCACCATCCAATAAGCATCTCTGTGTTCCTACTGTGCATACCTTGTCTTGCAGGCCACTACAACTGAGCGCAACCCACCCCCTCCAGCCCGACCCCAACCCAGACCCAGCGAAGCCTGGTCACCTGGCACATCCGCCACTGCTGCATTCGGCACCTCTTCCCACCGGTGTGCGCCCCTGGACTGTGCACACCGACCTGTGGGCGCTGCCAGACTGGAACACCTGGCTCAGGATGTTCACACACCGCGGCAACTGCCACTTGCACTCTGCATTTTTCCTGGGCTGCCTATGTGTGCTGCCACAGGTCTATCAAGACTTGGCCATTCAGTGGCGGTGGAGACCGCTGTCTGCTCACCTCCGTCCAAGGCAACAGAAAGTTTCAATATCAAAAGAAATTTGGTTGGAACCCTCCAAGTTCTATGAAATAAGAACACTCGAAAACTTTGCCCCACCCCCTGACTTGCACAAATTTTGTTTCGAGCATGCTTTCAAAGGAGTGGAAAGATGGATGCCAATCACATTTTTAACTGCTGATGGGATCCCCCTCAGGAGATAAGCTGTACTTAGAAGGTTCAGACTTTTTAGAAAATCTTTTGTTCACTGAAGAAAAAAAGACTGAAGAAATCATGAAGGAAGACAAGAAATTTCACCCAGCAGTGATATACAGTCGCCATGTTTATAGTATCCACAAGACTTAAAAGCATAAACATGTTTGTCCTAAAAAGTAGGTAGTGGAAAGAGGCATTTGCAATGTATTGCTTATTGGTAAGCTGGCCTCTTTGAAACTGTCCTAATGAATGATGAGGGTTGACAAGACTTGCTTGGAACTTAAGGAACTTTGTGCCTGCAAGTGATATAGTACAGTCTTTCATATTTCAAATGTATTATGGAGTTCTTCTGCTTATTTATTCTTTATACCTTGCTTATTTTATTCTTTAAAGCTTTCATTTTATTCTTTAAACCTTACAGTGTCACACAAGTATAAAGTTTGAATGATCTTGTTATTGAAAACAAAAATTCACAAAGATTTCCACTTCTGTATAGTTTTATTACAAAATGTTTAAAGAAGCTGTTCTATTGCCATTGTCTTTTTAAATGGCCCATGTGTTGGCACATTCCCTGATGTGCTCAGGCGAAGAATCCATGAATTCCTTGGACTTTCTGCTGGAGTTAATTTACGGGTGTCTGATTACATGGTGAGCAGACTGAGACGACCTTCCAGTGACAATGTCATCACTTTCTTATGACTTTAGCTTGATGATTAAGATACAGTCAAGCTAAAGTCATGAGATACAAGTGTCTAAAACCAAATAGCATTAGCTGTGGGTTTACCAAATTGGAAACCTATTCTAGTTAATATTTTAAAGAAATAGGAAGCCATTACTATTTTTACTCAGGAGTGCTAGTTAATAAAACAAAAAGGTTAGAGAGATGTTGAGGTTAGAGAGAGTGTGTGTTTTTCAGTTTCTTTTTTTTTTTTTTGAAAGTGTATTTATTGAAGCTAAGGACAGTGAAACAAAGGGAGGACTCGGGGTAGAAGAAGCCACAGGAGAGAGCCGAGGCGGGACGCTGCTTTGGCTCCCTGGAAATGCTACAGGACAGAAGTGATCACGGCGGGGCTGCTGTCAGCTCAGTAGAGAGAGAAAGGGGGCCTTGGGAACAGGTTCAGGGGACTCGCCTGGGACGAGCTGCCGCTGCCCACTGCTCCCCTGGTTGCAAGTGTCATTGGGACCCTTAGAGTTGGGGAGAAAGGAAGTAAGAAGCAGGCACCTCCTTAGCACAGTAGGCAGCACGTCAGTCTCACAATCTGAAGAAAATAAGAAGTTCACGCCCAAGATAATACACAGGCAAAGAGAGAGCCCACCTTTACTTTTATTATTTTAGTTCAATTTTTCACTTCTTCTTACGAAGAATAATGTGTATTGATTAAAGTTGGGAAATGGTTAAGACACCAATTGTATTTCAGATCTTTGACTAATTATGCCTTGTACAATGGACTTCATTTTTCAGGAAATGTCTTAGCTTTCCTACTTATAAAATGAGGTATTGATGAGGTAAAAAAAAAAAAAAAAAAAAAAAAAGCATCCCTGTTATCTTACATCAGGACATGAATCCCCGGCCCCAGTGCTGTAGCTAAGGGAGCAGTATCGATGTTAAGGGTCCCCCACGGTCTTCCAAACACAGGAACTTAGGTAGAAAGAACTTCCCGGGACACCCCCCCAGGTTAGAGCTGACTGGTTCAGAGGCCGGCTGGGACAGCCACCCGAGATGAGACCCATCCCATAGTCTTCACACCCTAAGGGGGACTGCAGTGGAATTCTTGTAGAAAAGGTGCCTGTGGAGGGGGGTATTCTCCTCAAATAATGTGACCACACTAGAAAAGAAGTAGAATTGTGCACACGGATCTGTGAACAATGGAAAGTCACTGGAGAGTCCGCTGCAGGTCCATGGTTCCCAAGCCAGGGATCGCCAGAGTCTAAGGACTTCATTGCACCAGGCTAAGTTTTCTCCACCCCTCCCCCAGACAGCCCCCAACCTGCCCTCAGTTACAGTGCTGGCTTGGGGAGGCCTGAGCAGCTAATGTAATAGTTTTCACTTAAGCTTTGGCTTGCAAACCCTTGGAGAACTAATTCAGTTTCTTTCTTTTTAAAGTGGATTTCCCCAAACCATCTGCTTCCCCTTTGTCAATGCAGCAAGATCAGATCTTATCCCAGTGTAGAACCTCTATGCTTCTGAAAGGCTCCGAGGAGCCAGAGCTTACCTTCCGGCCAAGCAAGGCAGTGAGGGACTAGTGGGGCTGTTCTAACACACCCTGCAAGAATGGTACTGGTTCAAAACCTCCTTGAAATCCAGCTCAAGGGTCGACCAGTGGTCACATCCTCTCGAGAACCTCCTCAACACCTCACGGCTCTTACAATGTCACATGGCACTCCCCTTCCACAACGAGCTCTGAATGGTCAGCAAGGGGTTTCACTAGCATGGAGGTGGCTCACTTGGCAGCTACCTGGCTGCATAGGAGGCAGAGACCCCAGCAACAAGATAGGCACATGCAAAAACACAGATTAAGATCTTCCCCAAAATAAGTAACAATTTTCTTTACCAAGAACCAGGATCCCCCTGGCTGGCATAGCTCAGTGGATTGAGCACGGACTGCGAACCAAAGCATCGCAGGTTAGATTCCCAGTCAGGGCACATGCCTGGGTTGCAGGTCATGGCCCCCAGCAACTGCACATTGATGTTTCTCTCTCTCTCTCTCTCTTTCTCCCTCCCTTCCCTCTCTAAAAATAAATAAATAAAAATCTTAAAAGAAAAAGAACCAGGATCCCAATCACTGATTTACTAAGTCCCCTAGGCTAGGGGTCATCCCCAAAAGCTAGGGTTTTTACTTGGGTCCTTCTGTGATTTAATAAAGATGATACATTAGCAGATTCATCAGGTATGAACACACAACGTTCTATTTGAATTATGACATAGGGCCTTCTTGTGATACAGAAATAATGTCCAGAGCCATCCCATTTTGGAGGACAGTTTTTCTCATTAGAGACACTTCAGTATTCAGTAGAGAAAGGCTTGTCTGACTGTCATTTAAGGCTTGCTGGGTGAATTTAGTAAGAGCTTTTCTATGTGCCATAATGTCCTTTCAGGCCAATGGAGGAGACAAAGATGGCAGCCAAATGATTGTACCAGTGAGAAACAGTGAGGACCACCTCAGGCTCTTGTAGGTGAACCCAAATGTCCCTCCACACATCCTGACCCCACAAGGGCACGCCCATGATCATCCACCCTTCATCTTCCTGTTGTCCCACCATATTCTGAGTTCAGCCCACTGGCTGCTGGGTAAGAGGCTCTACCTGGAGGATCCTTGGGTACACTGCTAGGAGCTATTGCTCTGTGCAGGTATATTGGGGTTTCTGTCCCCTTCCAGAGCTGGGACCAAAATCCTAGGGCGCTCTCTCCCATTGTCTCTGCCACAGTGCCTGACCCATACCTTCCGGAGTCACAGACACAGCTAACGCAAATGGCAGCCCTGCTTGGCAGACACCCAGAGCTTTAATCTGCTCCACTGGTATTTTTGTTTTCTCAGAGGCAGCTTGCCACTCTGCTTCCCAGTCCCACACGTGCCTTTTTTTAAAACTAGGAGGCATAAGGGACAGAGGCACTGTGCCAGGTGGGGAATGAAACTCTAATATCCCTAAAATGATACTGGAGAAAAAAGAAAAAGGTAGCTAAGGAGGAGAAGAAGGGGGAGAAGAGGGAGAGCAGGACAATAAGGAAGAGAGGGAGGAGGAGGAGGAAGGGAACAGAGGAAGGAGGGAAGTGGAACAGGAAGGAGAGGAGAGGAAGGAGAGAGAAGAGAGAAGGGGGAGGAAGGGGCAGGAGAAGGGGTGGAGGACCACACAGCTTCACTAAAACAGTAGTAAGTGGCAGCAGCAACAACAGTGGTCAGTTGGTCTGGTATTTGGACAAATGGCACCAGCATATACCTGGCTACCATCGCTTTGGTTTATAAAGAGGCACCAACTCTGTCCGGTCCACTTTTCTTAATCTTTGAAGAAGTGGTCTCAATGAGGGGGGGAAAAACAGAAAAATAAAGATACAAAGATAGTAATTCAACAAATGAAAGTTAGGAATCCTCTGAATCTCTTCAAAACAAACCCAACCCCATGATGTCCAGAGACACCCAGGGAAAGCTTTGCTATCTCTTCCACCATGCCTCCTGCCCCCGCTAGATTTAAGAAAACCTAGATCAGTTTCAGTGGCCAACGCCCTTCTTATCAAGCTACCCTATCATTTCCTTCTGGGCCAGCACAGAGTCCCCCCTCACCTCCTTCCTTGCTCCCAGGTTCTCCTGGTGACGCTGATGTGATGGAAGGTGTACTCGCAGTTTGACTCACGAGTGACATATAGAGCACCCTCTGGGTTTAAAGCAAAGGCAGGGAAGGAAAGTCACAGCACTTCAGTTAAGTATAGATAGCTCTCTCCCAGGGAGAGTAGTATTTTATCAAACCTTGGCTGACATAAGCAAACATTTCATCACTTTTCCCATAAATAATTGGCTGTTATGTTTAGAATAAATTTACATCTCCTTTCAATTGTGATTGGTTAGAAATTGTTAAGTTACCAATGGATAATTAAGAGTTTAGTGAAAAACACAGGATCCACAACAGGTAATTCATCAGAGTGAGTTTAACATAGGGAATTGGTTAAACAAGTTCGGAAGACTAAAGTCAAAAAGAGAACAATGAGGGACTACATAAATAATGCCCACAGGAGAAAGCTGCCAGCCTAGTGCTGGGGGAACAGAGGGAATAGGTGGGGTTATGGGTCCTAGGGGCTCAGAGAATGGGGCCTGCAGAGATAAGACTCAGACCTCAACGAGGGGCCATGTCTCTGCTGCAGTGGGTACCCCTGAGGGCTGTGGAGAGGCTGATTCTGAGAGTACTGCATTCTCTGCCTCTTATCATTGCCCGAGTCCTAAAACCTTCTACAAATGTTAGCCCAGAAAATGCAGTTAGTAGGTGAGCAGACGTAAGCAGACAAGGAAAAGCTGGCCACATCTCTTTTGCATCATCAGGCCTCTCCTGGCACAAGGAAAGTGAGGATAACTTTGACTATCATTGGAAGCTTTGACTATTCCCTGTCACTGCACCTGGTAATTCTGGAACGAAGGCTCTGTTTAACAGCTCAAAGTCACTGTAGTACTTATGAAAATAAATAAAGGAAAATCTTATTCCAATTGAGTCAGGAAGCCCTGAAGGTGTAGCTCTTATGAACACGTGACTTGTTGTGTTTACTTTACAAATTTGGGCAGAAAGAAACTTCCTTTACTACCCCAGAAGGAGGCGAAGATTTTCTCCTTGTCCAGCAACAGCCTGGCAAATGAGAAACCACCACACTCAGCCAATGAGAAGCCACTGCCATCCTGAACTCTTATTCTCCAGTAGACTGATTTATTTAAATAAATTTTATTTACTTACTTACTTACTTACTTACTTACTCTTTGAGAGAGGGGAAGGGAGGGAGAAACAAAGGAAGAGAAACATCAATTGGTTGCCTCTCACACACACCCCAGCTGGGAATTGGACCCAAAACCTAGGCATGTGCCTTGACTGGGAATTGAACCAGTAACATTTTCCTCTGCATGGCGATGCCCAACCAACTGAGCTACACTGGTCAGAGCTCCAGTGGACTTTTGCTCATAATCACCCCTCCCAACTATCTCCTTTTTCTCTGTAACTTTCCCCTCCTTTGTTCTCCAGACTTGCCTGTTTGTCATAGTTTGCATGTCCCAGATGGCAATTCCTCTGCTATTCCCAAATGAACTCATTTTTGCTGGTCAATAACTGGCTATTTTATTTTGAAATTTGATCATCTTTACCCTAAAAGTTATCAGGAAAGTCATGGACTCCCACACATCTATCCTGAGTGGACAAGAACTGCCCCCCCAAACACAACTGAGGAACATGGGGAGACAAGAGAGTGACTGCACGATTGCACCCCATGGGCCCTACTCGCTTGGCCTACTAGGTGCAAATACAAAGTGCTCAGCACATAGTAGACACACAATAAATGGCCTGGTTATGGACTCCCAGCACTCTCACCCCTCCCACAATGCTACACTGACCATTACATAAGAGTGTCAGAACTCCACCTCAACAAATGATGCTAAAACCCTCAGGCCCCCATTGTGCCAGGAGAAGGGCTGCCTGAAAGAATACCACAGTTCAGCTTCCCACAACTTCACAGGACTATAACATGACCTGGGCTCAAGGCCTGCAAGCACTGGGCCATTCCCAAGCACTGTCAACAGTGATTAATCCAAATCCGGAATGACTAGCCCGAAGCAGCCTCCAGGGCCTTTCATTAACAGGGTTGCTTCTCTATTTGCCGGTAAAACAGGCCAGGGCTTGTAAATTTTCCCCTCCCCCACACCCCAACAAATAAAGGAAGCTCATCCCTTCATCCGTGCCATGGGACGCTGTGGAATTCATCCTGAATCCCAGTGACCAGCACGTGGGGACCCAGATCAAGACCATCTGCACAGCAGTCCCAAGTCGATTCTGGGAAACACAAAACAAAGTAGACTGACATATTCTGGTCTCATTCTTTCTACCCAAATTTATGTATCTCTCTCCTCCAAATGCAGGCACTACCCTTATCCGGTCTCCTTTGAATCAGCTCTTTACCTTAATACACACTGTGCCCACCACCACTCACTGAAAGGCAGAACTGTAAAACCCAACATCCATGAAATGTAGTGATTTGTAGTTGTACTGAAGCAAGAAATCTGAATTTCATGCTGTGAGGTGGTTGTAAGTGTGAATCAATGAGCTGGGGAGGGAGGCTGTGGGGTCGAATTGCAGAGGCTTCACTGGGGAGTGAAGCAGCCCTGAGTTTAAATCCTGGCTCTGCCAGGGACCAACCTGGGGCAACTCTGAACTCGTGGCTCTCCTCCTTGAAGGGAGGGGTAATTTGTAGCTTGCAGGGTTGCTATAGGAGCAGGTAGAGGGGCTCAGAAAACGGTGGCTGACCTTAGTATTGTGTTGTTACTCTCACTGATGACCACACTTGGAGAGTAAGAGTGAGGAAACCAGCCTGTGATCTTCCATTAGAGGCAGGTTGCTAGGGCTGCTGGGGCAGTTTGGAAAGTGCTGGAGGCGGATGGAGGTGGGGGGAGGGGCGTGGAGTGCAGAAAGCAGATTCTGGGCTGGGGAAAGGCAGGAAAGGGTTGAGCAAGGACTAAAAGTCACCTTGCTGTAATCATCTACAGATGCCTAGGATATTTTTTTAGAGTTTTGACCCTGTATTAGTATCTTTCTCTCCAGCACTACCTCTGTAAAGTCTTGGCCATTTCAGGATTCACAGTAAAATCTTTCCAATGACCTAGACTCTCACTCTTCAGCCTCCTTACCCACTCTCATGGCTCGTGGCTTCCAAACTTGTTTGTCCACGACCCAACCACATGGGTGACTCAGTGTATACACACATTATACGTAAATACCCAGGTCTACACATACATAAATGAAATAAAGTTTTATAATATGATACTTATCCTTGCTACATGCATTGTGTTCTATTATTTCCTAGTTTGTTCTATTTCATTTTTATAGCTTAATTTTGTGATTCACTGAGGAGCTAGGTCTCTCAATCTGAAAAACACTACCCTAGATGTTTTTCATTGCATCTCTCCAGTTTTAGAGATCGGAAAGCTATATTGAGCCCCGCATAATGACATTCCTGTCAACAGAGGGCCACGTATAGGTCGATGGCCCCATACGATTATAACGAAGCTGAAAAATTTTCAGCACCTAGTGACATCATAGCTGTCATAATGTTGTAGTGTAACACAGTGCTTACTGTAACTTTTCCCCTTACAAAATTTAAAAGTTACATAATTTTAAAGTAAACTAAGTTTAATTTATCATTGAAGAAAGAAAATTTTAAAAATTAATTTCGTGTAGCCTAAGTATGCAATGTTCACAGGGTCCACAGTGGTGCACAGTCACGTCCTGAGCCTTCCTTCACTCGCCACTCACTCACCGGCTCACCCAGAGCCACTTCTAACCCTGCGAGCCTCATTCACGGCAAATGCCCTATCTGTACAGGTGTATCATTTTTAAAATCTTTTATACAGTATTTTTTCTCTGCCTTTTCTATATTTAGATACGCTTACATATACAAATAATTACCATTGTGTTATAATTGCCTACAGTTCAGTATTCAGTACAGGAACATGCTGTACAGGTTTGTAGCCTGGGAGCAATAGGCTGTACCACACAGCCTAGGTGTGTACTTGACTATACAAACTAAGTTTGTATAATGTCCTCTAGTGATGATCAAATGACAAAATCACAATGCAAGACTGCGTCACACTCTTTAATCTTTTCCTGTCACTTAAACTCATTGCCTCCACTACTCTAAGTTCAACTATTTTCCAACCCTACCCAGTGCCTCCACTCTTACCACCTTTTCCCTGCCTTTCACCCCTCATGATGTCACTTTCTCTTTATCTGATTTAGATTACATAGTTCATAGTAATAATCTGTTAATTGATTCATTTAATAAATATGAGGTCTGTCCAGAAGGTATCCAGCCATGTAATACGAAAAATAGAGACGTTTATTGAAGAAGATACAAGATACAAGAAACATTGTACACAGGACAATGATGCCTCAGTCCCCTTCAAAGTAGGTACCTTAGGACCTCACACAGTTCTCCTAGTCACCATCAGCTGCCTCATCGTATTTTCCTGAATCTAATCAATGGTCTGAAATCTCTTCCCTTTCAAAAGTGACTTTAGTTTTGGGAAAAGCCAGAAGTCACAGGGCGCCAAATCTGGGCTGTAGGGGACTGAATCACCTGGGTGATTTGATGTTTCACAAAACTCTGCACAAGACGTGATACATAAGCAGGCATGTTGTCGTGATGAAACTGCCACTTACCAGTTGCCCACAGCTGTGGCCTTCTGAGTCATCCAGATAGTATCTATGGACAAATATTCAAGCTTAACACAAAATCTGATACACATTTGTTGCTCTACTCACTAGTCATTTCTCATGCAAAGCCACGACAGTACACATGCTCACTCAACAGCATCTACCGCTCCCACTGGCTAGTACAGTGAAGTTGTCATTGTTCATATACACGCATCCAGTCCACTCTCCTTGGCTGCCAGGTTACACCGATGTCACATGAACCAATCTCATTATATTAACAATGGCTGGGCTTTTTCCAGACAGACCTCATAGTTGCCTAGTTTTCCCACTCTGTGCCAAGCACTACTGTGGGTGCTGGAGATACAGCAGTGAACAAAACAAAAGACCCCGCCTGTGAAGAGCTGTTCAAGGGAGGAACAACAATTAGGAAGTAAACAAGAACAATTAAGCTATTTTGATACAACAGCCAGTGCAAAGGCCTAAGGCAGGAGGGAACCAACAGGTCCCAGGAACAGCACTGAGGCTAGCAAGCCTGGAGCAGAGGGAGGAAGAGGAGAGGAAGCCAGAAAGAAGGCAAGAAGCCAGATGGTCTCCTAGGCTATTCCATGGACTTTGGGTTTTACTCTGAATGAGATGGGCTATCATTGTGGGATTTGAGGAGAAGGAGCATCCTGATCTGGTTTATGTCTTTAAAAGTCTCCTCTGTTTGGGGAGAACAGATGGTCAGGAAACCAGGGAGGAAGATGCAGGTTAAGATACTACCGGATTAATTCAGGTGAGAGACAATGGTGGCTTGGACCAGGGTAGTGGGAAGGAGGTAGAGAGAAGTGGATACAATTTTGAAGGTAAAGATAATAGGATTTGCTGATAGGAGAGCGTCACGGATGACACCAAGGTTTTTGGCCTGAACAGCAGAAACTGGTCCCACTACCTCTCTGTCCTTGTGGTTTTCCCTCTGGCTCAGGCCAAGCAAACACCCACTTGTACTTCTTGTTTCTTCCGCCTGGAGAGCTTGTCCCCAGATATACACAGGCACATTTCTCACTCCTGCTTTTCAAGTGCCATCTTATCAGTGAGGACTTCCCACCCAGCCCTCCTCATTGCAGTCTCTCCCCCTTAACCTGCTGTCTTCCTTTTCACAGTCCCCATGACCCGACTTGTCTCCCCCAGTGAGAATATAAGTTCCTGGAGGAAAGGACATTGTCTATTTTGTTCCAGTGCCTGGCAAAGTGCCCAGAACTAGGGCCATCTCCAAGATGTGCAAGGCCCTGGGCAAATAATCCTTTTCTGGGCCTCTGTCTAGATAAACAAATTTAGTCACACAAAATCAGTGCATCAGTACCATTCTGGCAACTCAATCTTCATGAATCCACACTAGCCAGCAAGAGCCAGCTGACTCCAGATTACTCTCCTGGAAATGAGGCCCAGGAGTGACCCCTGGGCACGAGTCCCAGAGCTCCTCGGGTCAAGTCCATGCATGGAGTAGAGGACTGCAGAGCATGCTGGACGGGGAAGTGGAGAAAGGCGGTCAGGGCAAGGTCTAAAGTTGACACTGCCTAACACACCAATGCTTATCACTAAAATAATTTTTTAGGGTTTTTTTTTATTTACTTTTAGAGAGAGGGAAAGGGAGGGAGGGACAAAGGGAGAGAAACTTTGATTTGAAAGAGAAATACCAATCAGTTACCTCTCATATGTGCCCCAACGGGAGACCAAACCTGCAACCCAAGCACGTGCCCTGACTGGGAACCAAACTGGCAACCTTTTGCTTTGTGAGACAACGCCCAAACAACTGAGCCACACTGGTTAGGGCACTAAAAATTATTGAATGAATATACTTAGCTGCTTTTCTGCTCTTCTGTCCAAACACTCTTGCTAAGAGACCATTAGCATTCAGCTAGACAAAGGCTGCCCACCCCTAAATGTAGTTTGCCAGCTCACCTAGAGGGGAAGGCACAAGAGGCAGCAGATGGGGGGCCCTGCCCATGGCCCAGGCTAGGTTATTAGGGGGTGTCATTCAGTGAACTGGGGCATCTCAACTTGCATACGTGAGCTTCTTGGACCCCCAGGCCTCGGGTTGTCAATCTACCTCTGCTTACATGAGTGATGCAGTCCCCACTGACCTCCTTAGTGACATTGCCTAAAACCAGGTCAGATCTCCCAATGGCATCCAGAGGGGCTTTTCTAAGTCCTGGTGAAAGCCAGGCTGAGGTATCAGTGGGGACATCAGGTGAGGCCCCACTGCTCTTAGAGGCCAGAAGCTATAGAGGGCAGGACCCAGGGTCTCTGCTCCCTAGACCTTGACTTAAACAGGTAGGTCTTGTGCTAAGTGCTTGCCATATCTTACCTTTTTTTGTCCTCTGAACAGCCCTTGTGACAGACATGTTATGGTCCCCATTTTTACAAATGAAGAAACTAATGCTCAGAGAAGTTAAGTAATTTACCCAAATCCACACAGAAAATGATGGACTCAGGATTCAAGCCATAACTACTTTGCCTCCAATGCCCACAGCACCAGCCTCCTGTACCACACTCAACTCAGGAACCAGAGGTTTCTGGAACCTGGGGATATAAATTTCGGGGTGCCTGATGTCCAGCCTTCAAGGCCCACAACAGGGACCAGGGTACGTAGATACCTAAGAGGCATATAGGAAGGGCTTCAAATACAAGAGACTAAAGTATCCGCAATGGAGGGGGATACTGTGGACCTCGAGGTGGGTATTCACTGAGCACAGAATTTGACAGATACCAGAATGTCAAATGCAATTTCACAATGAGACCCTGCCCTCTGGCCACTGTGCCTACCCGTGGTGCACAGGGGAGGCCAAATCAACGTTGTGTGGGACCAGAGGCTGGAGCCTCCAGCTGAGGTTAGACTGAGAACCTGTCCTTGAAACAGAGATTCACCTGCCAAAGATGAGATAGGTGGAGGTGGCCTTCTCACCTGGCTGGTGCTGGAAAGGGCAGTGCCTGAGTTGGCCTCAGATACTGCCTCACCCCAACTCCTGTGGGAGAAGGAACCAAACCCCACGTTTTTAAGAACACCCAGGGAGGCAGAGGCCTGCCTGCTCTCATTAAGAATTCTCAGAAAGGGGGGGGGGGGGTGCATGCAGAAATGGAACAGGGTATAATGCAGATAAATGGTAATGGAAAAAAATATAATTAAATAAAAGGAGCAGGGAAAATTCTCAGAAATCATTTACTCACTCCTGGGACCTAGAGGGAGTCCTGGGGCCAAGATGATTAAGAGATAGAGGAATTCCCCTGCAAAAGGAAATGAAGGAGATTTGATTTATATTTCTGAGAGGAAGAGGATAGCGATAAGAGAAGGCAAAGAAAGAAAGAGGAAGGAAAATGAGGGAAGGGGGAGAAATGCCAAGCCATAGGGAGCTGGAGCCGGGGCTGTAGAAATGGCCAAGAGAAGCTTGTATTCTAAGAACACCTGGTCCAATATCCAATTTGCAGGTGTCATCGCCCTTCTGTGAATTCCCTTCATCTTCCCAGGCCATCAGGGAAGCCTGACACAAACACAGATGTCCCATGGTGGGGTGGGAGGAGGCGGATTTTGAAATGAAGGACAGAGGTTGCTAGCCAACAAACAGGAAGCATGGGGGCAGTGGTGATAAGTCCTGGGCAGAAGCAGGAACTCCGGCAGGATTGACCAAGAGATGCATCCCAACCTCCACCCCAGGCAATCTTAGAAATCTTGGGAAGACACTGGCCTTTTCACAAAGCAGGGGAAAGGATGAGCCAATCCTAACTAGATAGTGAGAGGCGCAGGGACCCAACCTCCCACCTGGTTCTAATCCTGACCTCCCGTGTCTCAGTTCCGGTCACCTGAATGTTGTTTTTCTAGTATTACCGCGTGCCGTCTGGAGGAGGTGCCTCCTTGATAACGGCATGCTGCTGCAGCTCTGGGGCTCTGAGTCAACCTCTTTACTTCTCTGAGCCTTGGTTTGCTCATCATAAATGGGCACCACAACCCCTGCAGGGATCCAACAGCCCCTGTGGTAGTTAATTCTGTGTGTCACCTTGGCTGGGCCATGGTGCTGGGTACTTGGTCAAACATCATTCTGGATGTTTTTGTGAGGGTGTTTTTGGATGAGATTTACATTTAAATCTGTGCACTTTGAGTAAAGCAGGTTCTCAACATCATGGGGGTGGGCCGCATCCAATCAGTTGAAGGTCTGAATAGAACAAAAAAACTGGCCTTCCCTAAGCAAGAAGAAATTCTGCAGCAAACAGGCTTTACACTTGAACCACAACATGGGCTTTTCCCTGGGTCATCAGCCTGACAGCCCACCCTGCAGATTCTGGACTTGCCAGTCTCCACCGTCATGTCAGCCAAATCCTTTAAATAAATCTCTTTCTGGATATGTATATACACATTCTATTGCATTAGTTAGAAACCTCACTAATACAGCCCCTCCCCACACCTGCCAGGTGCTCGGTGCTCAGTCAGATCACTTCTTGAGGGCTGCCGTGAGGACAAAAGGAGGTAAGCTTTCTTCACACCTGTGGGGTCTCACAAGCTCCAAGTCCTATCAGCAACTCCGGCCTCCCTGCTAGTGAGAGGTGCCCAGAGTCAATATAATCCCCAAGAGAATGCTTTTGAGAGGTGCTGGCAGACTCTGTGGTGGGAGCTGTTCGGTCCACATACCAGCTTCTCTAATTGCTCTGCTGGGTGGGCAGGGCCGTGATTTCTTGTGAGGGGAGGATTGCTGGGTGAAACATCACCTCATCTTTCCAGGACAGATGTTCCTCCTGAGTCAAATGTCCAGAGCTGCAATCTGAGGAATGTACATCAAGCTAAAGGGCCTCAAGTACAGTGGTGCCCTTGCAAAGGCTCTGGCCGCAGCTCTCACTGTGCAGATGGGAGCAGAGGCACGGAGAGGCGAGGCCACGTGCACAGTTAGGGACAAAACCAGGAGCAGAGCCCTGGCCTCACTGGTGTCATGCCAAGCAGTTTCAGGTACCGTGTCAATGAGAAACAAGCAGGTTCAGGAACATTCTCTAGACCACATTGCAGTAAGTGGTAGAGTCGGGATTTGAACCCAGGTTTAACACCTTTGAAAGCCACGCTGTTTTCACCACCCCTTGATGTCAAGGTTAAGAGACACCCCAGACAGGACGCAGACACACACCCACACTGCTATCTGCATTCCCGTGTTTCCATTTCCACGCTTCTCCCTTTGACTTCTCTTGAACCAACCGCACCACCTGGCAATTCTTTTTCCTCCCACACAGCTCCAGACAGATTTGTGTCATTAACATGGCACCATGAATGGAACAGCACACATGTTGGAGTGCTGTCCGTGTGCAAGGCATGGTGCACGTCGGATCTAGGGGGAAACAAGCTTGCCAAACCGCTACATGGGGGGAACAGGGCACCAACAAGAAAATGGGCGACAACCATCCAGAATAAGAAGTGATCTGATAGAAGCAGCAGAGGACACAGACAGTCACAGTGAGATCACTGAAGCTGTAGGAGGGACCTTGGGAAATACTTCCCCAAGAAAGTGACGTGTAAGCAGAAACCAGGGTATAAAGAAGGAGTTAATTGAGGAAGGGTACCTGACTCAGTGAATAGCATGAGCGGGGCTGGAGGCTCTCTAAAGCCTCCACCTCATCAGATACGCTCCATTCTACCCCTACCCCTCCCCCACTAAGAGTCCTCCATGGCCTCCAGTACCCAAGTGAAAACATTCCAGCTTCTAAACCTGTCCTACATTCAGCTGGGAGCAGTTTTGAAAATCTATGAGATGTCCAACTGGAGGTGGTGAGTAGCAATGAGAGCCAAGTGTCTTGGGTCAGAAGGAAGATCAGGGCAGAGGATAAGAGGAAAGTCAGTTAGCACGTAACGCTCATTGAAATGGATGAGTTCACCTAAGGGAAGGAGGCAGGATGGGAAGAGAAACAGGAATACCAAGATTTAAGGAACCAGCATGCCCCAAGCCTGGTTTTGAGACCAGCATTCAGACTGACTTCTGGTGAGTGGATTGTACTCAGGGTGATCACTCTTAACCTTTCCAGCCTCGGTTTCCTCGTCTGTAAAATGGGCTAGTAATGGTGCCTGCTCCCTCGAGTTGTTGTGGTGAGGGTTAGATGGGCCAAGACGTGCAAGTGCTTAGAATAGCACCTGACACACGGAGCTGAATAAATGTTGGATTAAAAACAGTACAATGGGCTGAGGAGTGAGCGGAACTGGAAAGAGAAAACCAGCCGAAGGTGAGGTGGGGTCATGAGAGGGTTTACTCTTTTTCTTTTTTTTCCATTTTTTTTCTTTTTGCACTTTGTGCTACTTTGGGAATTCCACACTTAGAAGGGGTTACTCACCCTTCTTCACTCAAAAGGGCGACACCCCCCGACCGCCACCCCCCGCCCCGTTACTTTGGAAACCCTGTGCACCAAAGCGGTGGTTTGACACTCCTCCCCACTAACCACGCGGTGGAGGAACCCCCGGAGCTACACTGGAAACTCCCCGCGCCTGAGGGGTACTGCTCCACCATGCTGGGGAGGACAGCCCAGCATGCTGCCTTGGGAACTTCCATACTTGGTAGGTAGGGTACACCCATACTACTTAGGAAACCTGTGTTTCTCGAGGGGGGCCCAGGTGTCACTGCAATGAGAAGGGAGCTCCCCATGCTAAGGAGGGAACTTTAGGATTTGAAGGGTGGCTCTCACCTCTCCATGGTGAGGAGGAGGTCACCTAACTCCTTTGGAAACCCTGAGCCTCAGATAGGCGGCCCTAATTTCCCTGAGCTGGGGAGGGATCCCTACACTAAGGAGGAAGCCCCACCGCCCGGAAGGGGTCCCCAGCGTTGGGGAGAAAGGCCCCTGCAATACTTTGGAAACCCCATGCACCAGAAAGAAGTTCCCAGCCCTCTTCACTACAAAGGGAGACCCCCACGTTATTTCAGCAACCCCACACTCAGGAGTGGGAGCTCATCCCCTCCCCCAGCAGACGGGGTTTACCTATTAAGTCAGGAAAAGTCTGAGCATGTTCCAATGTTGACCAGAAGGACCCAGGAAAGAGAGGTTGAAGACTCTGGAAGCTGGGGAAGAAGGCTACATAAACAGTAGGGCCGGTTTCTGAGAAGGCTTGGGGTGCTCTGGAGAGGGTGGGAGGGAGGTGAGGTGGGGCAAGCGCCAGTAAACGGGTAGAGGAGTGTTGGTGGGAGGCGGGGGGAACCCCCTACTCTTCACTCCCTGTGGTAGAAATGACCCGTCAACCAAGAGTGTGGAGGTGGATGAGAGAGATCAGGGGTCAGAAGTGTCCTCAAGGGAAAATGGACAAGACTTCCGAGTCCAGCAGTCTGAGACTGACCTCTCACTCATAGGACTTAACCATTCACAGGATGGTTTCTCAACACGCCCTCATTCCGCCCTCTCAACACCCCCGAGGAATATTCTTATCATACTTCAGTGGAAGGGAAACCGAACTTGGAGAGCGTGCAGGCCGCATGCATGCGCAAACACGCGTGTAAACATTCGTACGCACATGCATCTACGCACATGAATACACATGCACACACACACCGTCCCTACGGGCCGCCACCACCCTCACCCTGGCACAAAGCCTTTTCAGAATGTGAGTGAGTGAGGGCCACATTGTTGGTACAGGAATGGCCTCGAATCTGTCCTCCTGCAGGAGAAGTTGGTAAACGATTCACAAGTGGAAAAAAAAAAATGAAAACAAAAAACAAGGTTCGGGACAGTGGGAAAAATACGCTAACATTTTTGTAATAAATGGGGTAGGGAAGAATGTGTACATGAGTGTGTTTGCTTATATGTACATAAAACATTTCTGGAAGGATGCCAAAAACTCAGCGATGGTGACCCCAGGGGAGGGGGGCCGCCAGATGGAAAGGCAGGAGAACTTTCAGTGGATTCCTTTCTGTGCTTTTTGAATTGTGAAATAGTCAAGTAAGTGAACATACGCTTTAAATGCGAACGGGTGGTTTGCCTATTATGAGTAACACGCAAAACACAGTCCGCAACTGATCTACATTGTGATGCTATGACTGAAAATCCTCTTACCCACAGCCCCTTGGCCCTTCCTTTCTCCCCCTCCCCGCCTCGGCTTCCGGTCCAAATCTTACCCGAAAGAGCCTCAGGCATCCCTACCAACCTCAGGAGCCAGGAGGTTCCCTGGGAATCAAACGTGCTCAAGTAAATTCCTTTTCTGCCCCAAGTGTGAGCAGCCACGGGCTGGCTGGGCCCTGGGAGAGTGATGAGCAGACCACCAAAGTCTCTGCAGTCGGGGGCTGGCCTCACTCACCTCTTCTGGTTGCAACAATCTCTCTCACACGATCAGGTCCAAAAATGAGGGGATTCGTGTAAGGAATTGACAGCAAGAAGGGTCTGAAACAATCCAGGGAGCCCAGAGGCAGCCTCACAGTGGACCTCGTAATTCAGAAAGGGGCAGTGCTCGGGACCGGGCACTCCAGAGCCCGGACCACCTCTCCAGTGAGCTGCCTCTTCCTCTGCTCTTCCTGGACATCTTCCTGCTTCAGCCCCTCTACCAGAAGGCCTAGCCTATCACTGGGGCTCCGATATGGGCACAGCTCCATCACGGGCCCCTGGGGCCCCTTTGGGTGGGTGCCAATGCTGGACCAATCATCTGTGGTCCAAGAAAGCAAGGCCACATGGTTCAGGACCGCTCCTCTCAGAAGAAGCCTTGAACAGGATGGTCATATGGAATCCCAAAACTCCCCTGGACCCCTGCCATCCAGGAGCCTTAGTTTACCCCTCCAGGCTGGCCTGGCCTCATCTAACCCCCCGGGCACTGCCTCTCCTGGTTGTGTTTCTGTGAACAGAGAGGCAAGAATACCTTCCCCAAGTCTAAGAGCCAGGAAAAATATTTCTGATATTTGTTACAAGGAAGAAACTCCAGATTTAGAAATACCTGACTACAAAGGGCCCACCCAGGCCCGCCCCTCCCTCTCCTC
Organism: Tonatia bakeri; assembly: GCA_004024845.1. NCBI lineage: Eukaryota > Metazoa > Chordata > Mammalia > Chiroptera > Phyllostomidae > Tonatia > Tonatia bakeri. The sequence continues at coordinate 2,288 of PVIA01003456.1, read as the reverse complement.
TCCTCCTCCGCCACTGCCTCTGGCAGCCACCCTTCTGGCTGCCTTTGCCAGGACTCTAGCAGGGGTGGAAATATTTGGAGATGGTGAACAATCCCTACACATGAAAATAGAGAAAAGTAAACCGCAGAAACAGAATGGGATTTTAAATCAGAAAGATCTAGATTCTATTTCTCCTTCTGCCACTGACTAGCTATATGATCTCAGGTGATTCCCTTAACCTCACTGAGTCTCGGTTTCTTCATCTGTGAAGTGGGAGTAACGATATCTAATTCACAAGGTGGGCATGACAATTAAAAGAAATAATGCATTGTTTCCTTAACCTGATCATTTCCACCCCTCCCCCTCCTCACTCCATGTACCTTCCTCTCCCTGCACTTTCCTCTCCCGTCCTCCCTGCAGTAAACTCCCTCCGTTTAAGATATCCACAGTCCGTTTCTGTTGGCTGCGTCCGGGAACACAGACTGACAGAGCCTGTGACGCTCTCTTCGCCTCCACCTCACAGCCCCCACACAGCGGACACTTCTCGTGTTTTCTTAATCCCCAGCGCTTCTGCACGCCCTTCCTGTGTTTGGGGAATTCCCTGTCTTGCGTCCACTCTTCCAAGGTAGGAGCCAGAAAACTAGGTAGCAGGTATGTGACCCAGGCCCCATCAACCAGAGGAAACTAACCGAGGTTTCAGATTTTGAGTGAAGAAAGAATGTGACCACATAGGACGCAGCTCCTGGTGATGGAGGAGGCAGAGGCATCGCATTTGGGGCCTGCCAGAGAGGAGGTCCGGTGTCGGGGACCGGTGCTGGCAGGGTGAGGCATACTGCCTGACCAGGGAGGGTGGCCTTCACTGACTCGGTTGGAGGTAAGGTCTGTGTAGCCTGCGAGCTGGGTCGGGTCCTCCTGGGGGTCCCCTGGGAACCGAATATGCTAAAATAAATTCCTTTTCTGACCAAAACGAGTTCTATATTTTGCAACTAAGAACACTGACATACATCTATGTACATTATCTGACTGTTTTTATTTCAGCCTTGAGGAGTAATTGACATGTAAAACTGTAAGATATCTAAAGTATACATTATGCTGATTTGATGTACATTGTGAAAGTGTTCCCCAACCTAGTTTTGTAATTCATCTACTACCTCACGTTTTTTCTTTTTCTTTCTTTCTTTCTTTCTTTCTTTCTTTCCTTCTTTCTTTTTTTTTTTTTTTGGTGTTGAGAACACTTAAGTTCTACTCTCTTAACAATGTCAAGTACACAATACATTGCTACTACCTATGGTCTCCATGCTGCACATTAGATCCTCAGATGTCATTCACCTTGTAGCTGAAAGTTTCTACCCTTTTACCAACTTCTCCCAATTTCCCCCAACTCCCTTTTCTACATTGTTTCTATGAATTTGACTTTTTTTTTTAAAATTATCTGTATAAGTAACACCATGCAGTATTTGTCTTTCTCTGTTTGTGGAGGATACCGGGCCAGCAGTATTCATCATGGCTGCAGATGCTCGTCGAAACATGAGAAAAAACATACACACAGACAACCGAGTCCTGTGGGGAAATAGGTACGAAACGGACACTCTCTGTAGTGGAGAATGCCCATTCTCTCGCCCAAGCAAGCTTTTATTGGGTTCGGTTACACAGGAATTCAGGTAAAGCTCATTAATCATTGCCAGGAAGTAAGGATCAAACAATAGATAACAAAGAACTCTGAGGGCCTATTCTGAGTCAGAGTCAGATAGCTAAAAAGCTGTAAAACTTTGAGGAACAAACTTACTTCTTGCTTGGACCCTTATCATTTCATTGAGAGCATTCTAAACAAAGGAGGTTTCACAGGATTTTACATATTCTTTCTTAGGCCTGATTGCCCAGGGAACCCGCCCTTTCCAGCCCAGGGCTGCACCACCCTCTGTCTTTGTTTCAGACTTAGGTGGAGCAAGGGAAGTAAGGCAGCCAAGAGCCAAGAGATTAGGAGATTTTCTCACAGACAATGAGGACTCAGGCTTTGTCAAAGCCAAGGGGCGAGGGTCCATCACCCCCTTTTGCTGTATCCCTCAAAGTCCTTCCTTGGGGGCCTCCCATGTGATAGTGACTGTCTTAAGTTGTTCCTTCCTTGGGGAATCTTACCCATCATTGGCTAACCAACCAAGCATTGGGGGCCAGGCAGGGTGAAGTAAAAGGAGCAAAAGCAGTGCTCCTGCCAGGGAGATAAACTTTTGTCTCCCTGGTGGCTTATGGTCCAAGGTCATTCCCTCAGCCTTGGCCTTGGCGGGGGTTACAGCTTCTGATACCAGGCAGGG